>SNQN01003191.1:28902-64071 GCA_008642245.1 Bassia scoparia
CCTCCCCTTAAATTACCTCCTTCTTCTGTTGGAAGGTATAATCCCAAACAATTACCCTTTATTCCTGCTGACACTAAGGCACAGAAAATTGCACAAGGAYTGTGCTATWATTGTGACCAAAAGTGGGAAAGAAATCATAAGTGTTCTTTCAGGGAACCTAAGCTGTTCATGGTGGAAATACCYTCTTGCAATCAAGAAGAAGAACCAGACTCACCACCAAATATACCYTCAAATCCAGAACCTGAATCTTCTTTTGAGCCTCAAATTTCTGTCAATGCCYTATCTGGAAACCCTGGTTATTCTACAATGAGAGTTGTGGGGTGGGTGGCTAATACCCCAATCCATATCCTGATAGATTCAGGTAGCACACATAATTTTTTGGATATTGCYATGGCCAAGCAGCTTAAATGCAAGATTGAGAACATGAGTCCTCAGGCTGTTRCAGTTGCAGATGGGAATTGCATCTCATGTACACAGAAGTGTTCTCATTTCATATGGAAAATGAATCAAGTTCCTTTTGAGGCAGAAGTTATGTTGATTGATTTGGGTGGATGTGACATGGTGTTGGGTATCCAATGGCTCAGTACCTTGGGCAAAATTTTCTGGGATTTCAAGCAACTTCTTATGGAATTCCATTTTCAAGATCAGGCTGTGGTACTCAAAGGGGTTCCTCCTAAGAAGCTGAAGGTATCAGAAAAGGGGCCTAATCCAAAAATGATTCAAAATGCTTCTCAATTATGTCTGCTACAGGTTATTCCTTCAGAAACCCAGGTGTCATTACTGCAGTTGTCTGGTTTGGATACTGGCTTAGCTCCTGAATTGCAAGCATTGAAGGAGGAATTTCACATGATCTTTGCTGATCCTGTAGGGTTGCCACCTTTGAGGGGAATCCATGATCATCAAATTCCATTAGATTCAAATGCTGGACCTGTCAATATAAGACCATATAGATATCCTTTGAAGCAGAAGGATATTATTGAGCAGTTAATAGAAGAAATGTTACAAAGAGGAATCATACAATCAAGTTCAAGTCCATATGCATCTCCTGTGGTACTTGTGGGGAAAAAAGATGGAACTTGGAGGCTCTGTGTTGATTACAGAGAGCTTNATGGGTTTTGATTATGAGATACAATATAAAAGTGGTTCTGAAAACAAGGTGGCTGATGCATTATCTAGAGTAAAGGGATCAGAAATTCTTTGTATGGCAATGTCAATCATCTCTGCAGATCTGGTGACTAAGATTAAATCCAGTTATCATCTGGATATTCATCTAATCTCAATTATTGAAGAGTTGCAGGACAAGGAGGAATACTTGCAGTTTAAACTGGTAGGAGGTCTCCTCAGGAAGAAAAGGAAGATGGTGATTGGTCCAGACCAGGAATTGAAGAATCTAATCCTCAATTGGTTACATGCTGCACCTGAAAGTGGACATTCTGGAAGAGAGTTAACTACAAGGAGGGTTAAGCAATTATTTGTGTGGAAAGGGCTTACTAAAGAGGTTAGCAAATATATCAGGAATTGCAAGGTTTGCCAAGCCTCAACGTATGACCATGTTGCTAGTCCAGGGTTACTTCAACCTTTACCAATTCCACAAGAAGTTTGGGTTGATATAAGTATGGATTTTATCACASRACTGCCCAAGTCTGCAGGGTTTGAAGTGATTTTTGTGGTTGTGGATAGGCTTAGCAAATATGCCCATTTTATTCCTCTCAAGCATCCCTTTAGTGCTGTGGAGGTGGCTCAAGCCTACTTGGACAATATTTTCAGGCTTCATGGATGGCCATGTGGTATTTTTGAGTAATTTTTGGAAGGCACTCTTCACTTTGCATGGAACTGAACTTCTATTGTCTAGTGCCTATCATCCTCAGACTGATGGGCAAACTGAAGCTGTGAATAAATGCCTTGAAGGGTACTTGAGGTGCATGACAGGTGACTCCCCTAAAGATTGGCATAAATGGTTGCCCCTTGCAGAATTGTGGTACAATACACATTACTCAACTGCAACACAACTCACTCCTTATGAAGTTGTGTATAATCAGCCTCCTCCCCTCCATTTGCCATATCTCCCTGGGGAATCAAACAATTATGAGGTTGACAGGTCTTTGATTAAAAGAGAGGCTGTGATTCAAGGCCTAAAATTTCATTTAGCCAGAGCTCAAGCAAGGATGAAGTCCCAGGCTGATAAAAGAAGGTCAGAGAGGAGCTTTGAGCCTGGTGAATGGGTGTGGCTTAAATTGCAGCCCTACAGGCAACAATCACTTGAAGCTAGGGATACTAGAAGTTTGGCTTTCAGATATCTAGTCCTTTGAAATTGAAAGAAGAATTGGCAGGGGCATATAATTACAATTCCCAGCAGAAGCTCAAGTACATATATCTTTCATGTTTTTCTCTCTGAAAGCTTTCATGGTATTTCTATAGTGCCTCAATTCCCTTGGTTTCCAAAAGGATCCAACTATTCCCGCGTGAGAAGTTCTGGCAAAGAAGATTTGGCGGCAGCATAAGAGACAGTCATACAAGTAATTTGTCAATGGAAGGCTTATGCGTCGAGATCAACTTGGTGAATGCAGAAGATTTGAGAAGAAGTACCTACTTTCATGCAGTTGAGTCTTGAGACAAGGACTTTTTAGGGGAGAATAGTTATGGTGGATTATGAAGCATTATGATCAGCATTAATATAGCAACTATCATTAGTTTGCATAATTTGTTCTAACTGTTTTTCCGCCAAATTGCTTTCAATCGATTACTGTAGCAATTGTTAGTTAAATTAGTTAGTACAGTTAGCAGTTAGCTGCATTATCAGTTAGTTGCTGGCTTGATATGTGTATGATCCTCATTATAAATATGTTGATCAATCCTATTGTAGCTTATGAATGAAAATAATACAATCTCCTTTACTCTCCTTTCCTTTTTTCTTCTCTTCTTTCTTCTTCTAATCCTCTAATCAGTCTTAAGGATTCATAATTGAGTCATTGTTCTTGTACAAATCGTCAATAACAACGACTAATGTCAAATTCGAAATACAAATCCAAACCCTTAATACGAAACCATGAAAAAAATGATGCAGAAAACCAGGATTCTTTGAAAATCATTCGAATGTACTCATCTCAAATTCGCAAAACTAATCCAACCATTAAAAAACCTATAATAGCTGAATTAAAATAACAATTTTTTAAATAATATCAACCAAAAACTCCACTGCAATATATATAAAAGATTTAAATCAACTTAAAACAAAAATTCATAAATAATAAAAGAATAATTCCTTATAAGCAGATCCATTATAATTTCATTAAAAAAAACAATCAAAGATTTAAAGTACAATTGTTATGCAATTTAGGGACATTAGTTGAATTAGCAATTAATGGATAGAATTTAGCCAATTTTACATTCATTAGCTGTTGATTAGTTAATTAGCTGTTACAAACTGTATTTTGATCAGTTTGGTTATAACAGCTTTTCCGCAAATGCATTAAAGCTTTGATCAATAATTGAGGCTTAATGCGATTGATTAGCTTGTTAGTCTAGCTTATATATACTTGTAATCTTCATATTTTGAACATCAATGATAATAATAAATTTCTCTTCTTTCTCTCTTTTCTTTCCTTTTTCTCTTTCTTCTTCTGTCAAATCTTTCTTCTTTCTTTCCTGTTTCAATTTAACTGCAATTGTGAGTATAATCTAGAGTGACAGATTATACCACAACATTGGATCAGAGCAAACCTGGAATCCGCCATTTTATCCTAAAAACCTTCAAACTCAACTGCAACTGCCAAAACAACCCAGCAACAATTCAGTAGTTGCACACCATTGTTTGTTTTTATTTTCAATAAAGTTAGATTCTTGGGTCATTCTGCTCCATACACTTCGTCGAGCTGCAGCAATGGATGAGCACCATAGTTTGGAACAAAGGGTGGAGACAATCCAAGATCATGCAGATCAACATGTCTAACTTGATGCTATGATGAGCTAGCAGGAGTCAAGAAGCATTCATCATCATCAATCATGATTTGTGATCCCTCTTTTAGGAGACAAGTATGAGCCATAAGCTGATTTCCTAAGTTTTTGATGCGAAAACCCAGATTATGATAAAAAATGCAGTAGAATTCTTTCACTTATGCAAATTCCTGATGATCAAGGTTGAATTAGCTTCTCTTCACATGATTGATAAAGCTGAGGGTGGGTTCTAGTTACTTGTCAGTAAGGTCATTGCAATGGATGATTTTATTCTGATTTAACTGTAGATTCAAATCTGAAAGTGGTACGACTGCAGTTGAGATGTTCAATAAATTGGTTCAATTAGGTCTTTGGAGGATATGTGATCATTTGAGCACCTGAGGTCTCTTTTGTTGCAAAGTGGCATAATTGACTGATTCTTTTCCTTGATAGTTTTCTTGGAGTGCTGAACCATATTAAGTCTATGTAAAGGCTTTTAAACTCAATCTTGCGTGCTCATTGAATATGCCAGGTTACAAGAATTGCAAATCCACATTTCAAACCAAGTGATTCCTAAACCTATAAACAGCCTGACTCAAGCATATAGTCAGCCATTGCAGTTCCTTGCCCTCTCCACAACCACATTGTTACCTACACTCCTTAAATTACCTCCTTCTTCTGTGGAGGTTAATCCCAACAATTACCTTTATTCCTGCTGACACTAAGGCACAGAAATTGCACAAGGATTGTGCTATAATTGTGACCAAAAGTGGAAAGAAATCATAAGTGTTCGTTTCAGGGAACCTAGCTGTTCATGGTGGAAATACCCTCTTGCGATCAAGAAGAAGACCAGACTCACCACAAATATACCTCAAATCCAGAACCTGAATCTTTTTTTGAGCCTCAAATTTCTGTCAATGCCCTATCTGAAACCCTGTATTCTACAATGAGAGTTGTGGTGGTGGCTAATACCCCAATCCATATCCTGATAGATTCAGGTAGCAACATATTTTTGGATATTGCTATGGCCAAGCAGCTTAAATGCAAGATTGAGAACATGATCCTCAGGCTGTTCAGTTGCAGATGGAATTGCATCTCATTACACAGAATGTTCTCATTTAATATGGAAAATGAATCAATTGCTTTTGAGCAGAATTATGTTGATGATTTGGTGGAGTGACATGTGTGGTATCCTGGCTCATACTTGGGCAAAATTTTCTGGATTTCAAGACTTCTTATGGAATTCCATTTTCAAGATCAGGCTGTGGTACTCAAAGGTTCTCCTAAGAGCTGAAGGTATCAGAAAAGGGGCCTAATCCAAAATGATCAAATGCTCTCAATTATGTTGCTACAGGTTATTCCTTCAGAAACCAGGTGTCATTACTGCAGTTGTCTGGTTTGGATACTGGCTAGCTCCTGAATTGCAAGCATTGAAGGAGGAATTTCACATGATCTTTGCTGATCCTGTAGGGTTGCACCTTTGAGGAGGATCCATGATCATCAATTCCATTAGATTCAAATGCTGGACCTGTCAATATAAGCCATATAGATATCCTTTGAAGCAGAAGGAATTATTGAGCAGTTAATAGAAGAAATGTTAAAAGAGGATCATACAATCAAGTTCAAGTCCATATGCATCTCCTGTGGTACTTGTGGGGAAAAGAATGGAACTTGGAGCTCTGTGTTGATTACGAGAGCTTAATAAGAGGAAATTGATAAGTTTCAATACTATTGTGGATGAGCTACTTGATGGTTAGCAGGAGCTACAGTTTTTACCAAGCTGGACTAAGAGCTGGTTACAAAGCTGAGAGTCATCCTAAGATGTTTACAAGACAGCTTTCAAGACTCATCTGGTCATTATGAGTTTTAGTGATGCCATTTTGGGCTCACTAATGCACCAGTACTTTTCAAGCTTGGATGAACACAGTATTCAAACCTCTGCTAAGAAGGTGTTTGTACTTGTATTTTTGATGATGTTTGGTAGTCAAGTCTTTTGAGGAGCATTGGAGTCATCTAAGGGCTGTGTTTACTTAATGAAGGAATGAAATGTTGTGAAGGAGAGTAAGTGTTCATTTACAATGGACAAAGTTGAATATTTAGGGCATTTCATTTCTGGGAAGGGGTGAACTGATCCCAGCAAGGTTTCACCATCCTTCAGTGCCTGTTCCATCTAGTATCAAGAGTTAAGGAGTTTTTGGCCTTATGTATTACAGGAATTTGTTCGAAATTTGCTAGCATTTGCAACCTCTACACAACTTGCTAAAAAGGTGTTTAAGTGGTCTGAGGAAGCAGAATTGGCTTTTGACTCATTGAAATCTGCTTAAGTACTGCTCCTGTATTGGCTGTACCAGACTTTAATGAGCCATTGTGGTGGAAACTGATGCATCTTCTTGTGGATTGGAGCTGTCTTAATGCAGAGAGCATCCAATAGCCTTTATCAGTAGATCATTGGTCAAGGGGGCAGAAGTTGTCAGTCTATGAGAAAGAGCTTTGGCTGTGTGTTTTCAGTGCAGAAATGGGAGATATTGTCCTTGGCAAATTTATCATAAAAACTGACCAGAAAATCTAAAGTGGCTCCTGATCAGAAAATTTCAACACCTTTCCAGCAGTGTGGTTGTCTAAGTCCTTGGGTTTCATATGAATTCAATATAGAAGTGGGTCAGAAAACAAGGCGCAATGCTCTCTCTAGGGTGCAAGGATTGAGATCCTACTCATGGTTTGTCTCTTATTTCTACTGATTTAACAAGGAAATCAGAAAAGTTATCACTTGGACTACAATTTGATAACTATAATTGAAGAGCTGCAGGACAAGCTGAGTTTCAAGGATATAAGTTGATTGGGGGACTATTGAGGAAAAGGGGAGGTTGGTTATTGGAGTCATGATTTGAAAATTGAGGTGCTCAACTGATGCATTCTTCTCTGAGAGTGGACATTCTGGGAGGGAATTGCAAAAAGAGAATCAAGCAGTTATTCATTTGAATGGTCTAACTAAGGATGTCAGTCAATTGTCAGGAATGCAAATTTGCCAAAGATCTAAGTATGATCACATGGCTCTCTGGACTCTTGCAACCTTTGGCAACCTGAGGAAGTCTGGGTTGATATATCCATGGTTTTATCACAGGGTTGCTAATCAGCTGGTTTTGAGTAATCTTTGTTGTGGTTGATAGGTTGAGCAAATATGCTCTTTTGTAGCATGAAGCATCATTCAGCAGTGAGTAGCTCAGTCTTACCTAGATAAATATTTTAAACTCCATGGATGGCCTAGGAGTATAGTAAGTGACAGGGTGCAATCTTCTATGAGTAATTTTTTGGAAAGCTTATTTATTGCATGGTACTGGCTTTCATAGTAGTGCTTTATCACAATCAATGGTCAGACTGAAATAGTAAATATGTGTGAGAATTACTTGAGGTGTATGTCTGGTGATACTCATGAATGGTAAGTGGTTACCCCGGCAGAATGGTGGTATAAACTCATTTTCATACTGCACCAACTTATCCATATGAAGTAGTGTCAGTGCCACCATGTACTTACTTACCTACTGGGAAATGATCATCGAGGTGATAGGTCAATGCAGAGAAGAGAAGACATGATCAATTACTCAAATTTCATCTGTTAGGGCTCAAGTAGGATGAAGGCTCAATCTGATGCACACAGGAGTGAGGGTCTTTTCTATTGGTGATGGGTGTGGTGAAGTTGCAGCCTTATAACGGCAACAAAGTGTGGAGTTCAGACAATAACAAACTTTCTTACAAATTTTATGGTCCTTTCCAGATTGTGAGAAAATTGTTCAGTTGCTATAACTAAAACTTCCAGAGAATCTAAGGTGCATGATGTTTTCCATGTTTCAATGCTCAAGGCTTTTCATGGCACTTTACCAATTGCAGCACATATTCTTCCTGGTTTCAACAAAAAGAGTGCAGTCCTAATTCCAGATAAGATTGCAGAGAAGGTTTGTAAGCAACATAATCACTATCACTCATTCTTAGTTAAGTGGAAATATGCAGATCATGAAGCAACATGGGTTGAGGCTGATGCATTTGAGAAGAAATATCCAAGTTTTGCAGACAATTAAGCCTTGGTCAAGTCTTTTAGAAGGAGAGGTATGTTATGCAATTAGCTGGACATTAGTTGATATTAAGCATTATTGGATAGAATAGCAATTTAACATTCAATTAGCTGCTTGATTAGTTAATTAGCTGTTACAAACTGTTATTTGATCAGTTGGTTATAACGCTTTTCCGCAAAATGCATTAAGCTTTGATCAATTAATTGAGGTTAATGCGATTGATTGCTGTTGAGTCTAGCTTATATATACTTGTAATCCTTCATATTTTGAACAATCAATGATAATAATAACAATTTCTCTCTTTTCTCTCTTTCTCTTTCTTTTTCTCTTTTCTTCTTCTGTAAATCTTCTTCCTTTTTTCCTGTTTCAATTTACCTGCAATTGTGAGTATAATCTAGAGTGAGATTATACCACAACAATTAACTTGCAATGATGATTTTGTTGGATTTCTTCTCAATTCCAAGTTCGATCCATTTCCGCCAATGGGTTATTGTTGCTCGAAGTTCGATTCCTTTTTTGTGTGAAATATGGAGACTGAATCATGGAAGTTCGATTGAATCATGGAAGTTCGATTGAATCATGGAAGTTCGATTCCCTCTTTGCATGAAATTTGGAGATTGAGTTAGGGTCGAGATTGGACTGAGGAATCATGGAAGCACGATTGAAGTTCGGGTAAAGATGGAATGAAGCTGGTAGGCAATTGGTGGGCGATTAGATGAGTTATTGTTGAGATTTAATTGCAGTCCCATGAGCTTCGAAAAGAAGGGTAGAGGTTGAAGGGTAGCAATGAATGTAGAATCAAGCTTCATGGAAGAGAGTTGCATGAAGCTGAAGAATGGAAGAGGTTGAAGAAGACCTGATTTGGCATCCAGCTCTGGGGCCTAGTCCCTAAGTCCCATGTGTGATGTAGAGGATGGTGTGGCGGTCATGTGTGAGGGAGAAGATGATGTGGCGATCACATGAGAGGTTAATTGCGGGCTGGGCTCAGTGTGTGGATTTTGGGTAAGCCTGTTGCGGATGTGGGTATTGGAGTCACTATAAAGGAGTGTGGGCTTTGGAGGGTGCGGGCTGGGCTCAGTGGAGGAGTTTTGAGTTCGGTCGTTGCTGATGTGGGTATCTGTGGGTCCATTAGCACTATTCCTACTATTCAAATGAACAGTACGCGAATGCTTCTTCTCTTTTTATATAGTATGGATATGGATATGGATATGGATATGGATATGGATATGGATATGGATATGGATGTGTATGTATGTATTGTTTTTTTCACTAAAATTAAAGTGTATGTATATATGAATGTGTATGTATATGTATGTATGTATGTATGTATGTATGTATGTATGTATGTATGTATGTATGTATGTATGTATGTATGTATGTATGTATGTATGTATGTATGTATGTAGTATGTATCGTGGATAAAAATAGTGTGAGTGTAGTGATGTATGTTTGAGGTGTTAGCGTTTGTTGTGGCATGGTGATAGTGTGTACTGCTGTGATGTGTATCTAGTGGTATGTATGTATGTATGTATGTATGTATGTATGTATGTATGTATGTATGTATGTATGTGCATGTATGTATTTCTTTTGAAAAATTAAAGTGTATGTATGTGTATGTAACTATTTAAAAATTTATGACATGATCGAGCTTTAAAAGCAAGTAATAGGTAGCGTTTGTAGAAGGTAGGCGCGAAATTAAAACCCCCTAAAACACCCCAAAATGACCATTTCACGACCCCCAAAGTGACCTTGTCGTGTTTAAACGTGTGCAATTAAGACCTAATAAGCTTAAATGCATAATATATGACATGATCGAGCTTTAAAAACTTGTAATAGGTAGCGTTTGCATAAGTTAGGCGCGAAAACCCCCTAAAGCGCCCCAAAATGGCCCATTCATACCCAAAGTGAMCTTTTCGTGTCTAAACGTGTGCAATCAAGGCCTAAAAAGCTTAAGTTAATAAAATATGACATGATCGAGCTTTGAGAAACTCGTTCCCCATAGCTTAGAATAATGATAATAAACTTGAATGTGATGATAAATCAAGAAATATGATTGTTGGTTGAAAGTTGCGTTGTATTTATTTTCAAATACACAATTGCCTCTGTAATTAGTTTATTATGAATCTCTTTAATTGGTAATGAATACAATCAACGTAGAAGTATATATTACTAAAACATATACACATGTGCATCACATAAAAAAGATTTAAGAAGAATTAAGAAAGGTTAAAATAAGATAGGAGTGAAGACATTGAAGGATGTTTGAATGCTTTGAACTGATATTTGTTAATGGCTTAGAATGAGTGGATGTACAAGAGACACAATAAGGACCACAAACTTCGGGATGAGTTCATCAAAGGGGTGGATGAGTTTGTTACCTTCTCTTAGCAGCACCCCGAGCTCAATGACAGGGACAACATAAGATGTCCGTGTGTTCGGTATAAAAATTGAATTACTTGGATGTGCCCGACGTAAAAGTACATTTGAATAAGAAAGGGTTAATGCCGAACTACTATGAATGGTTATGTCACGGTGAAAGGGTGAGTAGAGGGTCCACCTCGTCTCCTACTCAGTCGAATCCTTACCGAGAAATGGTTGTCGATGCTTTTGGGAACAATGTGGACCCATCATTTCTTGAGGAGGMAACTTCGGCTRTAGAAGAACCAAATACAGAATGATAAATTTGAAGTTTGAGTACAACTTGCCACATAGGTGCGTAGAAGGTATTGGGTCATTGTTGAGTGATGTGCTCCCCACCACCCAAAAAACAAAGTGTGGCACCTATTATGACACAATGAAGGTACTCAAGGGATTAGAGTTTCCTCACGAGAAGATACACGCATGCTCGAAAGGATGTATGCTGTTTTGGAAGGACGATGCTGAGCTTGATAAGTGTCATCATTGTGAGTCGAACCGGTACAAGAAGACTTCGAATTACAGTTTGGTTCCTGTAAGCTTTCTGGTGTACTTCCCAATAACACCACGATTGCAAAGGATGTTTGCCACTAGAAACATTGTTGAGGCTATGACATGACATTCTGAGAATCGTCGAGGGCAAGGGAACATAGGTCACCCAAGTGACAGTGAAGCTTGGAAGCACTTTCACAGGACCTTTACGGACTTTGCATCCGAGCCTCAAAATGTTAGACTTGGGTTGTGCACTGATGGTTTTCCGTTTATGGAAGTTTGGAAAACAATACTCTTGTTGGCCTATTTTCACTATACCTTACAACATGTCATCGTCTATGTGCATGAAAAAACCTTTCATTTTCCTATCTACATGCAACCTTTGATTAATGAGTTGAAGCAGCTGTGGTCGTTGGGTCCTTGACTTAAGACATCTCAAAGAAGCAAAATTTCAATCTTCGCGCAATCGTGTTGTGGACTATCAGTGACTTTCCAGCATATAGTATGTTGTCAGGTTGGAACACGATTGGTAAAAAGGCATGTCCATATTGCATGGAGAAAAGCAAGGCCTTTTGGCTAAAACATGATGGGAAGGTATCATGGTTTGATTGCCATCGTCAGTTTTTAGATTACGACCACCTCTTTCGAAAGAATAAGACAGCTTTCTATAAGAACAGAGTTGAAACTAACTCGGCTTCTCATATCATGTCAGGTGAGGAACTGTGGCAGTGTGTGAAGGACTTACCGAGAGCAACTAATATGATGGTCCTGATGCTTTGAAGCAATTGAAGAAGAAAAAATGGGATGGGATAAGCAATCTTGTTTGTGGAACCTGCCGTATTGGAAGGATTTGCTGCTTCRRCACAACTTAGACGTCATGCATATTGAGAAGAACTTCTTCGAGCAGCTCATCCACACCGTCATGGACGTGAAAGACGAAACTTCTGACACTGTYAGTGCGAGAAAAGACACACTGTCAGTGCGAGAAAAGACATGAAGAGTGTCTATAGGCGCCGAGAGTTGGAGATCATTGATGATGGTAAGGGTAATGAGTTGATTCCCAAGGCATACACACTAGACAAGGAGCTGAAGAAGGTGTTATGTGAATGGATACGAGCCTTGAGGTTTCATGATGGGCATGCTTCAAACTTGAGCCGATGTGTTGATAAAAAAAAAAGGCTCCATGGAATGAAGAGTCACGACTGTCATGTATTTATGGAGCGATTGTTGCCTGTTTGCCTTAGAGAGTTGCTCACCCKTCATATTTGGAAGGTAATAACCGAAATCAGCTAATTCTTTTTGTGACTTGTGTGCTCCCTCACATTTAGTGAGATGGACCGCCTACATAAGAACATTGTTGAGATCTTATGCAAGTTGGAAAAAATATTTCCCCCCCCCCAGCATTCTTTAACTCCATGAAGCACTTGTCGGTACACTTGCCACATTAAGCGTATATTGGGGGTCCCATTCAATACAGATTGATGTACCCATTCGAACGGTAGTTATTGTAATCATTTATACCCCGTTACTTATTTCTTATGAAGTGACATTTACATTGCTCATGTTTCCTTTACTCAAAGGTTCCTTAACCACTTGAAACATAAAGTGGGGAACAAGGCAAGGGTTGAAGGTTCTATATGCAATGCATACTTGGCTGAGGAAGTATTTTCAGTCAGAGGTTGATACAAAATCTCGAGGGACTTGGGTAGAAATGCATATCCCGATGTGGAAAGCCAGCATGGTGTCAATGTCCCTGAATTGTTTAGGGAGGATTGTGATCAACCAAGAACAAGTGGTAGTAAACGTTGGTTGACAAACAAGGAGTACGTCCGAGCCCATTTGTACATCCTAGGAAATTGTGGCATACTAAGTAACTATGAAAGGTAATTTTCTTAGTTTAATATTCTTCGATTACAAGACCATATTGCATGCCGACTTAGCTGACTAACATCGAACTTGTGCACTATAATAGGCAATTTGAGGAGCACATAGTGCAGTCAAATCCCCAAATAAAGGGGGGTGATGTCTAGATCAAATGTGCATCCTATTTACCCACTTTGTTAATTACATACCATCATTTTATTTATTGACTTAATCAACAAATTTAGGTGCTTCGGACAAAGTCTGTCGATGACGTCACACGAGCTCTTACTATGGGCCCCTCAAAAGAAGTGATAACCTGGAATCAATTCTACGTCAATGGGTACAATTTTCACACACAAAGCTATGGTAGGAACAAGTCAACCGTGAATTATGGGGTGTGTGCGTTGAGAGTCAAGGAGGGGTTGACTACTTCAGCACTTTGGAAGAGGTGTTACAATTGTCTTACCACGGGAGTGACGCAAAGTACAAGACAATATTGTTCAACTGTAGTTGGTTTAATTGTGACAAGGGCATGAACATTCATGAGAAATATAGACTTGTAGAGGTCAATCACACTAAGAAACTCCCGTGGTACGACCCCTTTGTTGTGTCCTACCAAGCCAGTCACGTGTATTATSCACCTTATCTTAGCCTTAAGAGGGACAAAGTGCAGTGGTGGGCTATGTTAAAGACAAAAGCTAGGTCAGAGGTTGTTGCACCGATGGACTCGAATGTTCTATAAGAGGAAACATCTCATGTTCCCGTAGGTCTATGTTCGCCGGAAGAGATCCCAATCTACGATGTCATCGAGGGTGAGGATGACCAAGATGATGAGGTCATACTGAATCTAGATGAAGACGACGACGACAATGGTGAACAACTTAGCAGTGATGAAAGTGATGACATGGTTGATGATGACGACAAGGACGTTGATGACCTCGATTTGTTTCATTAAGATTAAATTTAAATTTAATTTAATTGGAGCAATTTAATGTCATTTGAAACGAAAAAAAAGGTTATTGTAATAATTGTAGTAATTTAAGTTTATTGAATTTCCCCTTGAGMTTCTTAAATATATTAACTTTTGAGTGTTTAATTTTGGATCTATGACTATTATTATTCRCGTTTATTAATGCATGTGCATGCTCAGGGCAATATTCATTATTGGTTAATTGGGATACGTTTTCATGCTCATTGTATTTGTGATTGTGGTTTCTTTCAAAAACTATTAACCGTGCGAATAATTTATTCGCTACTTTATGCAGGAACATGCCATCACAATGGCGTGGTGGTTCGAAAGACGCATCTCGGTCTGTGTCCGAATCGGAGGCTTAGAACCAGCACTCCCAAGCCAGCCAGCATWCACCCGCTCAGTCTTCGGCTCAGCCTACTGGGACTTCTTTTTGTCCTACTGGGTCTATGCCTATGATGCGTCCTRGTGACCTTCAGTGTCATCTTAAGTCGTCTAGGAGACGGCCTTCGTCTAAGCCTACTTCGTCTCAGCCTACTCCACATCCCGAGGCTTCTACGTCCACAGGTCTGGTTCGAGAATTGGACCCGGGTGCGCTATGGTGAGTTTTGGTGTAATTTTTTAATGTTTTGACTATTGAAATTAAGTTGTATTCATATGTTGTTTAATCTTATAATGTTTTGTGTGCAAGGTTTCACGAGCCTAGTGTTGTTCGATCGATAACACACGTGATGATGTCGTTCTTCCAGAAGCCTTAGAAGAACTACACCGAGGTAGATCAGGAGCGGAGGCACAGACGGAAGATATCCATACCTAGACATTAATATGATCAGTGAATACAGAGTAGGTATATACGGCTGAGAGAAATACCGTCGAAGAAATGGTTAAATCATCAAAATCACCAAAAAATGAGGACCTACTCCTATGAGCATCACTAATCCTACCTCATTGTCTAAAGTGGCTATCAATCCAATAAATCAACTTCGTGGCAAACACATATGTTAGACACGTTGCGTTTCCAAGTCCATAAAGTTTTCCAAAAAATTTGATAAAAGAATTCTGGACAAGTCAGGGGCGCAAGGAGGTGATCCATAGGCCAACCAATAAGGCATTAAATCTTTCAGGCAATGTGTATTTCATTATATTAAAGCAAAAGGAATGGTGCGAGGATCCAAAACTTTATAGCAGCAAGTAGAGGCAATATCAATTTCACAACTGAAACGTAGAAAAACGGCTGCAATGATGGTCACGAATTCGCCTTTTGACCGTGCCCCCCCTAAGAGAGACACGTATCCATGAGTTCCAGAGCGAATAACCTTTGCGACCACTGCTCAAGTGACTAGAGAAATAACAAGTGTTTAGGTTTGTAGTAAAAGAGACGTGATAACGATTTCGAAGGTGCATAACGTCTCAAAACCTACTCTATTATTATTAATACCTTGCAAAATTGGGCCGACAAGACTTCAGCTTTGATTGGGGAGAGATATCTTATATCGCTCGTAGATAGCATCAAAGGCCTGTCTATATGGTTAAATACGCGGTTTTGGAGTAGGCACGTAAACCATTTAACGAACTCCATTGTGCTGGAAGCGTATTCCAGGAAAGACTGGCCTCATCACTACTAAGGAGTCGGACATGTAATCCAATTGACCCGTTTGCCCGTATCTTGTTTATATGCACAACAACCTATTTATAGCACCAAATAAACCAAGATATGGTTGCAAGGATGAGGATACGTATATTAACCACGACTGTCAGAGGAGCGTATTACATAAAGGGTCCCTCTTCACAGAGGGAAGAACAGGCTCAGCCGATAGTCGATAATAACGAATGGGGTAGGCAATGCGGAAACTTATTTACGGGCTCTGCCTCCCAGCCAAAACGCCGTTAGTGGAGATGAACCGCACACATATTACAAATGAGCACTGCCCGTCCTTGGCTCATCCTTCTCGATCTAGCCATTTCCTCTCTGGATTTTCATAGAGCAACTCTTGCCTCCTATGCCACTACCATTCTCAGGTCTATAGTGGTAGTGTCATAGGAAATCAGGGGGTGAATGATATAGTGTCGTATTTCGGGGTGAAATCACCAGTAACACATCAATGCATGCTACATTCACGTACTACGACTCGACACGACTGTAGATGTCCGTTTGTTTATGTGTTATATGTTATACTTTTGTCAGTGTGCAAATTCAGTACCGAAGTCAGGATCGACTACCTCATTAGCCAGTCGCTTGGCCATAAACACAAACATGCATACATGCAATAAAACACATAACATACAATATAGGCAACACAACACAGGAATGACAAGCTGAGGTATCTAGCACAACCATATTAGTACTAGCACCAGGATATGTCATCACCAAGGAGTACACTATACTGAGGCGAGGTATAGCACATATCAGATAAGAGCAATATCAAAGCTATACGAGTCACCGGTAGTTAGTCACAAGCTAAGTGATTGTCACGTAACATTTACTAACGTATAGCACACATCTAGATTCACTATCACCTGTATTATCATGAACGCGATACCCCACTGGCCCCACATATAGTCTCTGGCGAGACGACAATTGATGACGGGTAGTATGCTCACCACAAAATCTATGTGAGTCTAGCTCAAGAGAAGTGCAGTCGTGAGTAGAAGTCATCTGGATTGTGGGCTTGGAAGAGCAGGAATGATTGACACAAAGGTTGAGGCCATCTGAACACTGTGAATCCGCCTGAAAACAAAGTCAAACTAGTCGAACAACCTGAGAGTCCAAACTCGAAAGCAACAGAAGTGCCTGAGGACAGACATAGCTGATTTGTCTGAACTATCTCGAAGGCATAATACAATCAGGGATTATTGAGTCTATTTTTTATCTAAACGAAGGTAAGTCTAAGCTAGAATCTGCAATCTAGTGAAGCACCAGAAGAAATGCAGGGTGAACCTTTTTGCACGATATGAGCCAAGTATATCCTTCAACTAGACCTATCTTTCGAGCACTATCTTCAAGTTACATTTTACAAGAGAATCATTCACACACTTAATGGACCAGTGCTAGCCTCGCTTCAACGTGAGGGCATCTTGGCATCACAGGGTACTAAACTGATGAAAGGACATATCTCCACCAAAGTGTACTCTAAAGTCCTTGGGACTCAACAACGGAAATGAAATCACTCACTCAAGAACAAACAAACACTAAATATTTTGGAGTGTAACCATTACATCCATAGCAGACAAGTTAAACTCGCCTATTCAGGTGGTCTTAAAGGAGAACGCGCGATCAACATCAAGACAGCTGACATACGTCCATACAGGCGGCAGACTCAGGGCTCAAGCAGGTTCAGCTGCCAACCTGATAATAACCAACATCGCGATCAGACTCATGCTAGAGTGATGAGGAGATAATAAGACCCAGAGAGACTATGAGCAACAACTCAGCGACTACAACAGATGCAGGTATCCACCTATAGTTGTTCCGTTCCCAAGATGTGATATTCCCCCATCAATGGGTTCAAGGACAGACCACGCTAGTCATAACTAACATGATATAATGCATGATTCACAGACATGGTCATGTCTGAGGCATCGCAACACCATACATATAAGGTAAACACATAAGGTAAGTTCGCATCACTCATCCACTTAGCCTGCAAAAATACTACCAAACGGTTGAGGAATCGTGGGGAATGAAAACTCTGACACTATCGAGGAGAGGGACGCCAAATGCCAGACGAGCATCACACAGTCGCTTTCTGTCCTTCACATAGAGCCATCAACGCTAGACATCTTAACATTTAACTGTTCTTATGAATACATTAATCAATTTTGTGTCCACCCTACTCTACAGAAATATGCCACATCATAAGAAGACACGAATCGCATAGTCCAACATCTTTCTCGAAAGATTTTCAAGTGCCCGCAGCAGGTTGTGAGTGCATCATCATTGCCGGAGGATCTGCAGGGAACACAGGAAGAATCCCGACATACTTCCTTCACACAATGTTCGCACAGGTAGAAACACTGCGGTCAGTAGGCGTCTGAACACCCGACGAGTCTACCGGTCATGGAAAGTGCTAAGGCAGCAAACTGATGATCAACTCCGGCAAAGGACGAAAGTGCCACGCTATGTTAAAAGAGCATGGGAAATGTCACTTGACAATATAAAGTGGAAAAAGAGAAGAAACCAGGGGAAGTATCTACTCGTGAAGCCTCATACGCTTAATCTCTTACGAGTGTCATCAGAGCATCTTGGGGTCTCAAGGTCCTGACGCCGCAGCGCCAACAACAAACTAGGCAGCAGGGTATGGGAGGCCAGAAGCGCTGGGGGCTAGAGGCGAAGTAAGAATAAGCCCAAGAGCTGCAACAAAAAAAAAAACATCAACAAGTAAGTCAACATGTTAAGTGAGAGAAAGACAAAGGAAAGAAGGGCAAATAAGTACCTGATCACTCGCCATGGCCCTAATCGCCACCTTCCCCCGAGAATCTAAACTGCCGGCAAGCTTTTCCTCACTGCTCACAAGCAGCTGAGCATGAACCAAACCAGCCCACGTCATATGCCTGACTTGCCGCTCCAAATCCTCAGGGACAGCAAGGTGGCCGCACTGGCCAACCGAGAGCCCTCAGCCCCGGCATCTGGTACAAAGAAACTGTGATCAGTCAAAACAGAGGATAATGCGAGCCCCGCGGACCTCACAGTCACGTACCACACAGACCCCTCTAAGAGAACCCAGGACTTTACGGCTTCTCCTCTTCAAGGAACACAAATAGGGCAAGCAGCTGAGGCAGCTTCGTTGAACTAGTGTTCAAGAAGAATCAATCACCACAGGTTGCTCGGTGAAAGACAGGGCTGTGGAAGTATAGCGAAGTCAAAAGGCGTGATCAGTCCCATTTCCGCCCCATGGAAGTGGAAAGTGTTGGTCGGTCCAAAACCACTCAAACCAAGCAAGAGTGAAAGGATGAGGGGCCGATAGTCCAGTCATTGATTTGATGGTCTCTACGAAGTGATGAAACCCGGTATGCTCCATAAGTCCCATGACTCTGGGTCGTCGAGTGTGTCTGAGCAGAAGAAGCTGGCCACCCCGTGAGAAATGACCGTATCTCGCAGCTCGTAGTCTCTACTGCAAAGCAAAAACAAATTCAATAAATCGACATATCTATCAAAAAAGAAAGAAGACAAGGCATGATGCTTACATCCCGGAAAGAGGACGAGAACGAATATGTGATTTCCCTATAGCACCATAGCTGATCTGGGGACCAGGATGGCATTTCAGGTATTTCTTCGACTAGAAAAGGGTAGAAATGTTCCCACCTCCTCGGGAATCCCTCCATAGGTTCTGATGCTGACAAAGAGGATACAAATAATTAGGAAAATAACATGCGGCAGCAATACGGCTATACATGGACAAAACCAAATAGCCCCCTGCAAGGTATGACACAAGCTACATTACACAAATGACTTTGAAATAGAGTTTAAGTCGTTGTGTAGTGAAAAGCAAACACATATGAAATAAGCAATAACAATCCCATTCAAGGACATACATTCGGTCATAGCTTGAATAAAGTTTCGAAGTTATCAGAAAGTGAATAGGCAAAGCAATTCCAATCAAAGAGATACATACTGAATGACTTTGAAATAATGTTTTAAAGTATATGTATAAAAGCAAGTTACAAATATACTCCTAAGAAATTCGGGGGCTACGACATTAAATGCCTTTCGATTCTTAAACACAATTTTTGAATAGAACATGTGAAGCAGCATGAAATGAAGCTTTTGTGGTCATAATTGGCTTCATATCAAGTTTTGAATAATATAGCTAATGGTTAGAATCAAGCTTTGAAAATTGATTAAAAAGTTCAAAGCTCATCATCCAAGTGTTTCAAGTCTTGAAATGCCTTGACTAGAAGCATATCAAGTTAATGAGCTTTTGGTGTTTACTCAAGCATACAAGGAACATGTTCAAAGTAATGTCATCAACATTAGCCAAAATCATCAAGTTCACCACAAAAAGAAGATTCACATTCCAAGAGTCCAAGCAAACATAGGCCAATTGCAAGCACATTTCAAGACAAAAGCTTGGCCTAAATGGAAGAAATCGGCAAAATGAGGAGTGGTGTGTCAGTAACATATCCATCAAGGTTTTTCTCAAAATTCAAGCAAAATAAGTCACAAGCACAAGTATAAGCACAATGCCAAACAATGCAAACACAAACATGAACAAATTCAAGCAAATGAATCATGAAAACATCAAACCCTTGAATTCGAAGGAAAGGGACAAAAATGCAGATTTGAAGGGGATTATACCTGAATTGAAAGTGATCTTCAAAGGAGTAGCTTTCTAACTTCTCTTAGATTGAATTAAGAGAATTCGAGCAGGTTTTGGGGAGAAAAGGCAAGCAATAGGCTCGGAAATTAAGCAAACACAATAGTAAAATGACACAAGCACGAGCAAACTGGATTAAAGCGGCAGACACCCCAATAAAGTCAACGCGTATATTTACATTCTGTACTTCTAAGCACACCCAGGTCGTTGATCTCTGTAGAACAAGTCATGGAATTCTTTGTGCCCGTCCTAGCAAGTATACGCAGGTATTGAGCGTACATACTGACTCACCAGTACGGACCTCATTGTTGCTCTTCTCCCCGCTTTGGATGAGCATATCTCGCGTACTGTAACATCCATTATGGTTTGACTCTATCACAACGGACGTTCAACGGGGCAGAACCAGCTAGGTGAATATTGCAATGGGCTAACATATCATAGAATACGCTTCATAGACCAAATTGTCTCTAGTTACACATTACCCCTCAGGGCAATTAGCACTAATAAATAATACTCATTCACACGTCCATAATCCTAGGAGATATAAATTTAAAATCACAATTCAATTTTCCAATGCGCAACTTTTAACGCACTAAACGTGCACCAAGACTTCAAAGCAACCTCCAAAACAAGTCATAACACACACTCATCTCTCTCGTGTATTTGTGATTTCTCTCCTCTCACTGCATGGACATTCAGCAGAAGTATCCTACGATCACATCTAACTCACTTACACAATCCAATTGTCGGTTGACTATCTTACAGATTACGGAGTAATTCTTAGGCTCCGGCGGAGAACAGTCAAATGCTACAAAGTAGGAAAAGCTTTGGGTTTGACAAATCACTGCAATTCCTGAACTTAGGAGTCTACATTTAATAACAATTCGGAACTACCTCGACATAGTGATTGCAAGCAATTCTAGACGTTACTAAGCAGATCGCACGATTAAGTCTTCGGGTGCACGGTTTCTCCCGCTTAGCGAGGAAATCATCACTGAGCACTAAATTATTGACCACTCTTTACAGAGAGATCTAAGAAGGGACTAGTGAACCAACCACCTCATCGTCAGAGATAAACACTAGCTATCGAATGAAGTGTGACTTAAACGCACATGTCTCTATACGCAATACACAATCATATCTATCGAGCGCGTTGTGTTCTGAGGAATGGAGCACTTCACACCGCTCAAGAAGTGCTCCGACCGCATCTCTTCTGGTATCGCTTTTTGTAATTTAATCATCTGCAACCGAAACATCCAGGAAAATTAAGCCGTAACACAACACACAGCTACAGAAACTCTCCGAAACCAGAGAGCCACAGCAGTCAGTCCCTGTTGGAGTTGTTGCAGTATAATATCAAGCTTCGATTTGGATATTAACACACGGCGCTTCCGAGGTTTATAGCAGACCAACTACCTCCAAGACGATTGGGGCAAGATCCGGTCAACACAGGAGAGCATAAAGTTCAATAAAATTCTATGACGAGTACCTGTTAGAGCCATTAAATTGAATTCTGTAATGCCATAAGCGAGCAACCATATGCATGTAACACCTTTAGGTTGAATCTGGTCTCCAGATATCGTGACTCAGTTCAGTATTAGCCCATGCCGATACTCTGACAATAATGACAAAATCTATATGAAACTTTACATCTACACACGTAGGTAACGATTATCTCGATGTCTCTCTCTCAAGAGACGTTCTGACTTACGCATAGGGGGAATTCTGTAGACTGGTACAGGCCCAAACACATATATGAAATGTGTCTACCCAACATAATTGCACATAGAGTATAACTTACAACATGTCTCGAGATCTGAATCTTATCAATACGCACACCAAGGAACAGTATCTCAGCAGTTGACGGACCTACCGACGTTGCACATAATCACGAGT
The DNA here is from genome assembly GCA_008642245.1 of Bassia scoparia. NCBI lineage: Eukaryota > Viridiplantae > Streptophyta > Magnoliopsida > Caryophyllales > Amaranthaceae > Bassia > Bassia scoparia. The sequence goes on from SNQN01003191.1 coordinate 50,853, forward strand.
AAACGAGTTAATACTATAGGCAAACTGCTTTTGTGACATATCACTAACAAGTTGTGAAACGAAAAGCCACGAGGGAATCCTGTAAATCGCAGGTAAAATAATTGAGGGCAAAGGGTCAATCAAGGGCAAGGACACACTACGATAATCATTATCTTCATCTACGGTTGTATACTATTGTCAAAGGTTTCCTCTCAACAGGATTTTTAAAAGGTTTTCCAAAGCTAGCGACGTTCTCATCGGTGGACATATCATTTGAGCATTGAGTTCACTAAATGTCGCTCATTCATCACAGTCAGATGCGAGGCATCCATTTTTTCCATTGAATCCGAGCGGCAGATATATTTAACATATGTGATGTTCTTAGCATATAGTGTTCTATGATTTCTACTGCAATTCAAATTGCAGAGCGCTTTAAATACGACACGGAATTTCACGAGCAGAGACAAAATCGTGCAGAAATCAAAATTTTCTCTAGGAAACCAATACTGAAGACCCAAACACACGGTAGGACGTACAGGGAGGCCTTACTAAGGCAAACATGCAGTCATAAACTGCAACTGGCTTTGTATGGAGGAGAGCCATAACATGTTGTACTCTTGTCTAGGCTGGGAGCCACGTTGAATCAGGGACCTCAATTCGGGAATAAAGACATCATCAGGCAAGGAAATCAGCATAAGACAAATAATGATCGCTAGTCTTCTAGTGAGGAAAGAATTGACAAATTCTTCGGATGTAATAAATATAGAACTTCAAACGCATGTAAGAAGGTTTTTACACCCTAGAAGGCGGGGAAGGATACTAGTCGCACAGAAGTGAGTTTAGAGTTAAGGCAGCTAAAATATATCGCTCATACCCTATTTATAAACAATAAGGGCACGGGCCACAATACTTATGCCAAAATAAAAAAACCTCAATCGAGCAAAAAAAGGTCAATTTAATTTGGGGCACGTGAAATGCTGCGTCTAAAGCCTAACTGCGTCAGAGAGGAGCTAAACAGCTAGCTGAGAGGCACTTGTTTTTCCAGATTTAAGATATCCGATTGAAAGCGATAGAGCACGATAGTTCTCGGATATACACAATCGTAGGTCTACTCGCTTACTGTATACGAGCTGCTATAAAGCAGCAGGGAGAGAGCCCAACGAGTTTATACGCCCTCAACAATACCAGCGGCAACGAGCGACTAAGTAGCACAGTCAAACTGCATTGAGTACCGACTGAAACGTTGTCTCAGAATAGTTTGCAATTCACAGGCATTGAATATTAGCCTTATTAATGAATAGTTGCACTCTGTCACATGTGTAATCCAAAGCTAGAACATATACATTAACAAACGAGCTACAAAGGTCGTACACAGTGATCATATTTACACAACAACTCCGGGCAGGCGGCACGTCCTACAGACCTAATAAGTGGACGGATACACAGTATCAGCTCATAACGCACAGCATAACATAACATCAGTCAACAAATACCAGTATACTCTCTCTTCTCGAAAACACTTCAAACTAAGGCATATAAAGCTTAGTCCTAAATCAAATTACAGTTTGTATTACAAGGCACTATCGATTCTTGGTACCCCCTTCCACAGGTGTACATGGGCGAACACATAAGCCGATAACCGGAGACTAGGTGAATTCTGAGATTTACTCCACCAGAGAGATCTCTCATTTTTCTTTTAATATTGACTAACCATTTGTTTATGATTTTTAATAATTAAAGCTATGTAGAACTCACTTTTAATCGTTCATGACACGAAAAAATATGTAGAACCAAGTGATTCTTTCGATTTCGTTTCAAAGGTTTGTGATTGGGAGTAAGTGAGAGGTGTTGATCATTTAAAATAAGTATGAGGCTTATCTCGGGTATCCAGAATAACTAAAAATCAGCAGGATGACTCCAACCCTTCTTTTCTCTTGTATACGCAAATTGAAGGCGAAATCCATTGCGCTATGTGGAGACATTATACTCAAGGGATAGATAACTAGTAGTTACTTTGTTTCAATGTAGCTCGCACCTACGGCGAGGATGTTGTTTAAATTGAGTTACTCGCGCAACTCTAAACTTGTTATTGCTATCTTGCTTTGACTCAGATTCATTACGAGGGTACGTTCGCGAGCATATACTGTTGAGGGTCTTTTATGCACTTCATTCGGACAATAGAGCACATAGTCATACACAAGGAGATTCCAAGTTAATATACAGGGGTGTATTCAGTCTTTGAGTCATACTTGTATATGAACACTAAACAAAGACGGGAAAGAGCAAATCTAATGTTTGTGGCGTGAAATACTCATTACTTTTAAATCTAGATTAACTTATGGAAACGCTGTTGATTAGGTCGCTAAACGGTTCCTGACTAATACATGATATAATACAAAGTGGTACAATTTCAGTGGAGCAGATTAGTCGAAGGCATTAGCTATTTAATTCCGAACATGCTTGAGTAGACAGCCTAGACATCACGGTAGGCACCACCACTTTTCACAGCAAAAAAAATCACAAGGGGATTGTTCGCATATTCTGAGTAGAGAGTATGCATGGATATGTAAAGAAGCGGCTAGATCGGAATGTTATTGTCGTACCATTCAAACCTAGGGTCATCTGCACTAAGAGGGAGGACTTAACAATGACGGGGAGTCTGAGCGCACCACCTAGCGGCCGGGAGGAGCAAGCCCAATAAACTCTGCACAGATCTAAAGGAAGAGGCTCAATCAGCGATACACGATGAGGGGCGGGATCTCACAGGAGGGTTCAACAAGACTAGTGATTCAGTGACGATGAATGCTCCACGATCAAAGTGTCGTGAACGGAACACCACTGATCTCGAGTAAAAGCCAATCCATTAGAGAATTAGAGGAGCGTAGCAGGTAGCAGACTCCTATTAGACCTTGCACCTCAACTAGCTCGAACCGGTGGTCTAGTGCTGGGCCGCTCTCGTTAACGGAACACTCGTAATGACAACTATATAGATCGTAGGCACTCGACGGGGCCCTGTCACTAGACTGAACCACGCGAGGTGGTATCTCGACAACACTACCACCTCCTCACCCATACACTCAAGGCAGTTGCTCACGTGCGGGATTCACGTCGTGGGTGGCACTAAAGACACACGTCATACAAGCAAACCTCAGATGTAGATTGGAGAGATCCTCAAGCATCGGCACCGCGGCCGCAGTGCTATAGGAAAACTAGGCCGTCAACTACACGTTCCGCTCAGAAGTCCGGACGGCGGCCTACACGTCTACAATACCGCCCGCGGTACGTCGCGCTTAGAAGAGCATCCGAATTCAGATATAATGAGGCGATGGCTTCGAACAACCACATCCAGAAAAAGTTGGGGAAATTTCACGCGAGTGTCGCTAGCCGCAAACTACTCCTCACTTGCGCAGTCCATGCACCAAACTGCACACTGTAGAAAAAGGTGGAATCACAAGAGTCAATACGAGACATCAAAAGACAACACAAGATTAATTTTCTTGGAGTTGTTCCAGCACAAAACTACGAGACCGTCATAGTCAGGATTTGTAGGTAGCACTTATACTGAAACAAATGGCACACAAACTGCGTCTACATACATAGCAACATTTTAGATATGCATGCGGAGTGAGCGAAAGGAGCCAAACTTTATTCTTCCTGATCAACAGTCGACATAGGTTCATATCGGGATATCTATTTTCACTGACATTATACTATCCTTTATCATATTAGATTATATAGCCAAAAAGTTATTAATACGCAGAATACGCAAAATAAATCGTGAACTATATCTCAGAAAAATGATGCGTCGCATAATTGCGCTCACCATAGAGAACTCGATCAACTAAGTCATCAACAAGCGAAGCACCGCAAACACGTCATCTACGAAAATACACTCACATCAATATTATTAAGCAAACTAATTATCAAAGACGTTATAAGGTCATTAATCGCACACCAAATTCAGCAGAGAATCACAAGTGGATTTGATCAGAGAACTATTATATCCACATGGTAAAGCAAAGATATAGTACGCATTATTATATATGGGAAACGAGTAATCACACGTCTTGGAAACCGGTAAAGAGAGCACCGCCATATATATAAGCTATACTGTCACGCCGAAAACTAGAAGGTCCAGATATAAGCTTTGAAAGAGGATTGGCCCATAGTGCAAAGGAGAAGGGCACGAGAATATATCGTCTGAGTAATCGAGATGTTTCCTTATGACAGTCTCAAAAGTATATTCGTCACAACACTCAACTGAGCCAGATATCATACGCCTCTATCCCTCATTCGAGTCATAGTCGGTCAGGAATGTGCTTGCCTCTGATTTGCAGATTTTTAAATTATTCTGATTCGTTTTTGCCTATAATTCTGGCAGAACTAAAAATAACAAAATACCCTAAAATACGGGCCTTGCCACAAATACCGAGCAAAATGAATCACAACTTCAATCTACGTTACACATATACGACAACATAATTCATACGCTTACACACGTCACATTTTCCAGAGCATAAATCTCCTCTACGACACACCTCATAATAACACTTTAAACCAGCATGAATCGACAGGACATCTCGTGATGTATTCTCACTATTCAACACAATTCCCATACTACATATTCGAACGGATGCAAACAACGATAACAATGATGGTGGTGCACATAAACTATGATGATTGACTTCACGGATCAACAAAATTATTTCTCTTTCATACACTAATATCTTAATGATTGAACTATCACAATACGTCAGTGACTTGTAGCTGTTAGCAAATTAAACAGATGTAGACAACTTACCTAATATGGTTAAGAGTCGTATATACTGCACAGTCGTAAACTCACTGGCGTATGATTTATCTAATACTCTCGTTCAATTATTTTCCCACTCGGTTTCTGTTTGGTTTGCCTATACATATCTTTTCATTTCCTCATTATTATCTTGCCTACTCGCACATTGTCAAAAATACTAACGATTCTTTATTCTTTCGATATAGGACATTTTTAACACCTAGCATTAGACAAAGGTAGGAAAAGATCACATTGCGCATATTTCGACGTATTTCGATTCGTACACATTGGACAACAATTGTTTTCTTGCGTCATACATAGTAGTCGATTCAAGGTCAAGGAGTTCGCTTCATTGTGTTTTTACCAACTAACTTTGTTTCTTTGCAGAGTTTAGGGTAGGATGAGTTTGGCATAATACTTGAAAGTTATGCCTTCCACTATATTTCACAATTTCCAATATGACCTACAATTAGTTCGATTATACTTGTCGAGACTTCTCTTTGATATCAACGTTGGTACTGAAACACAGGAACGAAGCGAGAGATTAAATGATGAATCCACAATTATCTTACACACCAGATTCAACCTAGACGACCACATCCTCGTATCTGTTGCTATGTGCCTAAGTGGTATTAAACAATGAATACCGACACTACCAAATAAATCAACACAATGTAATCACTTTTTAATGATTCAAAGAGATTGACGCTACACATTAGTGTCTAGGTTAGTGTTCATATCGTTAGGTATGTAGTGTCTCTTATTTTCCGCATGCAGGTAATAAGTATATACATTATGGTATGGCTTAGATATTCTTTCATAGGGTTAGTACTAAGAACATCCTCTTCTCTAGGGTGTAGCTTTGGTAAGCGCTAACAATTCATATGTTAATCGCGTAAGTGCGAACTCATATTTCAAATTCTGTTTGCTGTAACACATATAGGAATAATATCTAAATATTGGGCAGGTGACAAGGTGAAGGATGCAGGTTAGCAATAAGGACCATAAGCTACCATGCGGTGCGATATTGCGATATTATATCGTAAGTATTTCGATCATGGGTGTTATGTTATCAAACCTATGATTACCATAAAGAACCCACAAGCTGGCTACCACTCGATTTGGTTTGACTGAAATGAGAGAGGCGGGCATTGTAATTGTGGTGCAACATTAAAAGCGTTCATTTCGGATAAGCGTCGACACCGCGTGAATCAAGGCTATCCAGGCATCGTGTATAGGGCGACATCCCCTGATAACATAGAACCCACGTCAGCCTATTGAGCTCACCATTTAAACACCATTTATTTGTCGAAAAACTACGAGGGTAACCCACTTAAGTAACTTTAGGGTTAGTGCGCTAATAGGGTTTCAAAATGCTAAGATGTGGTGATCCAATAATCGTTCTTGGAACTGGAATTAACATGAGAACGAGCGAGTGTAGGAGGCAAGCCCCACGCTACAGCAAAAGCACATCGCGCGATGTGGTACTCTTGAAGAGCCTTGCAGCGCCTGATTCAATCCGTACCAGGCCCGAACACGACAGTACGCTATAAGGGTAACTAGATACGTGGGGCCATTGTATCGCGAGCACGAGGACGTTCGGGCGTGCGGCCCACGTCCTACAATTGGCGACTTCACTGGGGATAATCACCGTTAGGCCGGTTGGAAAGAAGCGCTCATATTGAAACAGAGTGTCACGTATGAGGTCCATCAGGACTCCCACTACTTCTCACTATGAGACAATTCAACTTGTGCCACTTGCACACGGTCAAACCACCGGGGTTCCTTGGGGGCTCAACCCTAACGATAACAGGTAACACATACGAGACCATCCGATTGAGTCACTCAACTCAATAGCAAGGGCCACTTCGGGGGTTTCCACCCTGATCGACGACTAAACATGTATAACGAGGGGGATACTCACCGCACTATCAAGTGGCTGCATGTGTCGGGAATTGATTAACGGCGATTCAATGGCTAAGTCGAGCAAGCTCGCATACCACAAGCCTCGCGATCAACATGGTAGTCCGAAAGCAGCATCAAAAGCAAAGCACACATTCCCCAGTCAAAGCGTATCAGCTCGCAAAGCCAAACGGTAGTCTGAGTGGTTTTAGGCTTATACGAAATGCAAGCATTACGAGAGAAAGAATGCGTTGAGGCAAATTCGAGAGGGTGAACTTGACCATCCAAGAGTTACCCGCTAATCTGCAAGTGGTGAATCAATTATCACATTCGACACAGCTCATGCCACCTTTCCGAGAATAGATAGGCAGTGAGGAACATCAGCACTGCGACTATGAGAAAAAGGCGATATGGGCACCATAAGACAATCCGAGTGCTAGTTATGCACAATCGTCGTGAACTCTCACCCGTGTCTTGTAATATTTGTGCATCGTATGGGTACTAGCCATTGTCATTTTCCTATTCTTTGAGTGATCCTCTTAACACACAAAACACGGACTGGGCTACTAGATAGTGACTGCAGTCGTAGTCATACTTTTAGTTCAGCGTCAGCATTATCATAGCCTAATAGTGACTTTAGTTCATGGCATGTCCCAAACATGCACCACCAACACGAATCATTACACACAACATACCATAGGGACATATGCATACATTCCAATGTCGTTGGTGCCCTTTCAAAAAAAAAAAAAAAAAAAAAAATTCAAAAAAAAAACAAAAAAAAACAAATTTCGATAAGAAAAAAAATGCACAACGAAATTACCAAAGAAAAAAACGAAAGGCAACCTTGCATCATAGACACTCTAATTTCTAAGGTTTGCACACTCGGGATGACCATGATTTAGGCCAATAGGAGCAGCAAAGATTTTCAAGGCACAACTGGCAAATTTGCCACTCTCAAGACAATGGGATCATCAGTGAATTACAATAATGACGCACAACCGGAAGTTCACTAAGGTTTATTTCTTTTTGAAACAGGGGTGAAGTCGCTCCAAGCCTTTGCTTCGACCCAAAGAGTTGAGCCCTCAGCCCATAAACCAACCTTCATTGGTGCCTTCTATTAAACACTCAAGCCCAATCCAAACCTATGCCTCGTCCCGTTCCAACCAATACCATACACCCATCAGTATAATCCCTATACCACACACAACCAGGAATGGAAACATAGTGCCGTCTTCACAACAGAAACAGGGCTCTAACGAAGAAAGCGTGAACGGAGAAAAAGTTAACCGCTTGAAGCTCAGATTCAAGGAGTTGACCTCTGAAGCACTTCCTGGAACAGCATTCAGAAAAGCCAACACATTTTCACAGAAGCCAGCCACAGTGCACACACAGCACGACCTATTCTACGCGAAAGACCAAACCTCCCTTCTACCCCAACCTTGAACCAAACTGCACAAATATAACCATGAATAACGGAAGGAGGATCTTTACTCTATGCATAATACTAGTACCCAGTTCAAGCCAACTGATGACCCACCTATCACAGAATAATCTCACTATAGATAAAGGGAGTTAAGACCACAAAGGCAGCTTAAAGGGATGACCCACTCAAACCTTACGACAAAATCTGTTTCAACAACGTCTTTCAACATAAGTCAACATTTCCACTTGGAACACAGATATGTATAGGAACAAAAGCTGGTTCTACTTGGTAAGCAAGCGTTACTGAGAAAGAGAATGTATAGCTTAGAGAGAAAAACTCGTTAGCCAAAACAGAACACCAAACAACAGCAGCGGACCACTATGGCAGCGAGTATATCATGACGCGAGAACTACAGAAGTGTGGTACACGTTAGCAAGAACCAAGGATCTTCTTCCGAGAGCTTGATTCGTATTACTAGAGGAGAGAATATCTGAAGCGCGTTCTTCACCTCAACACCATCACTCCAAATGTATTGGGAGCAGTCCTGAGTAGGAAACAGTAGAGAGTTCTGCTCAACCTTTTTCCCAGCCCAACCCATGAAAACACCCTCGCACAACAAGCAAACAGAACATAATATCTACTGTCTGCGCTCCTACTGAAGAGAGATGTCAAGAACCTCATTTCTGGCTCCGACAGCGGAATACAAAGATCATCTCAAGTACGAGGCCTTACACATTCGCAAAGGTCCTACGACATTGGAGTGGACATAGAGAATGATCTTCTTCAATCCACATGAGTCAGCTAGAGTCTTTTGCTTAGGATCGAGTCCGGAGAGTCCTTCCTAGACTATGTATCATTCTTTTTCCATTGGGTTCTAATGTCATTAGGTTTAAATAAATTCTGCAATTAGCCTCTTGTAATAAATTCTTTTGTTTTTATAAGTTTCTTTCTCCATTTTTCTTTAGCCTCATATAGTTGTGCTTCTAACTTATGGAATCCAAAAATTAAGATCGACCCACATCCAATGGACATTGCCAAGAGAGGCCCTTCTTCATAGCTCCACAAAACAACCTCTTCCCTCATTCCTCATCAATCAAATAAAATCCCTTGCAACCCTGAGCCGTAAAACTACATTCATGCTATCTTTATTCATCACACATCTCAACCCTTTGGACCAAACGGCGCGTAGGAAAAGAAAGTGCAAGAGAAAGAAAGAAAAAAAAAGGGCAACGAAAGCAAAAAATCAAAAATCAAAGTCAATGCAAATATTCAAAATCCATGCATCCAAATTTCCAAAGCCAATTCAAACAAAAAGCAAGAGTCTAAAAACCACCCTGCGCACGTGGGTCACTTCGTAATCATCGAGCCTTTTTCCAACCTCAAACACAGCGCTCAACATTCAAACCAAAAAGCCTCTCACACGAGCATTGTCAAATCTTCCAACGAAACCGACGGTCTGATTCCGTAAGGATACGTAGGAAGCCTCTTCTCGAGGTTCGACCATAATTCATAACATTCTGGGGTCCATTATTAATAGTTTGATTTTCCCTTAAAGTCAGAAAGCGCAGATTCCTAGTGTAGCACCCGACATAGACTCGACTTGAAACCTTACATCATCTAGCCAACCACGTAATTCCCATTCACTTACCCTTTAGTCACAAATTTTATGTCTTGTCTTTTTCTTGAACCTTTGCCTATTTTTCATTTGCACCTTAAGGGACTCTCCTCAACTCTTCCTTAGGCTATACTTCTGTAGCACATCAGGCATTCTCCTCAAAGCATCGCATCGCAGCATTTCCTCCACATGCAGCAATTCAGCCAGTTACTGATTTGGGCAAATCAAAATCACAATCCTCATTCTCTCTCCTCATGCAGCATTAGACTCAAGTTATTGGATTTGGGCAATCAAAATCACATCCCTCACCATTACCTACACAAAAAAGCTAAGCCAAAACCCATGACTCCACACATTCACTTGCCTGTACATTTCAACCATTGCCCTAACTCGAAAGCTCATCAAAGCTGGGGCTTCACCCACTAAAACCAAACCATCAACACCACAACTTAAGCCATTCCCAACACACCCAAACTCCATGGGTTGGCGGGGTTCACTTGCAATCACAAGCATCGCCTTGCTCGATGGGGGCTTGAGACGGCTCCATCCACAAATCCAACAGCATCTTACATTAGTCTATTCCTTGGTCATTTCATGCATTAGATCTAAGAATAGACTTGGCATTACACACTTCATAAGCATTCATTCATGCGCATTTGAGCATTACAAACTTCATCATGCAATATTCTGCACAGACACATTACAGTTACACATTGCACATAACATCGCACCACCTCAACACGAGGCTAGGTCCATCTTACATGCATTTGCTGCACACGCCTACACGGCATTCATCGCTATAAACGCGATTGTTGCTACAGAACGCACTTTCCCCGAAAGCCAAGGTCACCGTAGGGAATTTTCCGAAGGAACAAGGCGCTTCCGACGGAACTTGTATTATCCGTCCAAATCAATACTTTGACTGTCGTCTTACGAGATTTTCGCCTCTTCAGACTCAGTCAAGTGGGGCTTCTTCACAGCTCCTTGGCACACTTCGGGTTTTGGAACTTCTCCCGCACCAGAAATTCCATATATGCACACTTCGGGTCTACGATTTTTCCCGCTACAGAAATCAGCACAAGCATCTTTCGGGTCTACGATTTCTCCCGCTACAGAAATCCAACAAGCATCTTTCGGGTCTACGATTTCTCCCGTACAGAAATCCAGCAACACATCTCTCGGGTCTTACGATTTCTCCCGCTACAGAAATCTCAGCAAACACATCTTTCGGGTTTGGAATCTTCTCCGCTACAGAAGTTCCGTCAGCACATCTTCGGGTTTGGAATCTTCTCCCGCTCAAGAAGTTCCGCGCATTCTTCGGGTTTTGGAATTTCTCCCGCACAGAATTCCGCATACACACATCACAAATCTCTCCCGAAAAGCCAAGGTCAGCCGTAGGGAGAAAACCACCTGAGGATCCAGGCGCTTCGAGGGCAACAAACCGCATGGGGCGCGGAACAGGTAAAACTAACATGTTTTGCAGGCACCGGCGTAAGGGTAACTCAGGGTCGCAGAACGTCCTGAGTTGCTCTCCGTCCGAATCGAATACTTGACTTTCGTCTTACGAGACTATCGTCTCTTCAGACTCAGTCAAAGTGGGGGCTTTGTAGACACCTGAAAATGTGTCTCCCCAAATGAGTAATCCGTGATGAAACATACCGCGTCTCGCGTTTGTTTCGAATCAGAAAAGATGCTTTGAACTCACAAAAGTTGGAAATACGTGAGGTCGTACTCGAACTATTGGCAAAGGTCAAACACAAGGCAAAATATTTTCTTTCGGTTTTCTCGACAAACTAAAAGGTTTCCAAGGTTTTCAAACAAGTTACACTGGCGATCTCATGCTTTTTGATTTTCATCATGTCGTCACATTTTTGAATCCGCCAGTATTTTTAAATTATTTTTCTGATTTTTCTATGATTTTCTATGAATTTTGCAATGTTTAAATACGCAGAATACGCAGAAAATACGTGAATATTAGAAATACGGGAATGTTTAGATTCATACTTTCTGCGAAAGGAGCGTCTAGAAATATCCGTATCTTAGAAAATCGAGACGTATGGCAAAGAATTATTCCGAATCAAAGTATTTCAGGTTTTATGGAAAAATATATACGCAAAAGGAGCGTATATAACCTGAGGAGCAGCGTATAATACGCTGCTTTGAGCGTATATACGCTCCTCAGCGTATACGCTCCCTCAGCGTATACAGCTTTGCAAAGAGGATGCCCATTGTGTGAGCGTATATACGCTGAGTATGAGCGTATATACGCTCCTCATGAGCGTTATAGCGTCATCCTCAGCGTATATACGCAGGTTGTGCTGCTCGTTTTGCCCGTCCTATAAATACCCTTGCCTTGCTCAGTCCGGGACACGACTTCACACTTCATACGACATCTTCACTATACCTTCAAACGCACATTTCCCGAGGCATACTCTCTCTCTCTTCTCCCTCTAAAACACTTTACACATCACACAATTCGTTTTAGTTCAAAGCATCGTTCTCTTTCGAATCAACAAGCGATAACAAAGGTTGAATTCTGAGATTGCTCACCAATAATTCTCTCTCACTTTCTTTAATTTGACTAACCATTGTTATGAGTTTAACGCAATTAAAACAATGTAGAAACTCACTTTTTAATCGTTTATGTAAATATGTAGGTTTTCTTAATACTTTCAATATTCCATGGTTTTTGGTTTTCATTCTTTTCATTTCATTATATTATCCATTGTCAATATAACGATTCTTTATTCTTGTATAGCAATTCAAGGCGAAAGATCCATTGCGCTTGGTTTTATCATGGACTAACAATGTTTTCTTTGTTTCATGTAGCGATTCAAGGCAAAGGATCCGCTTCATTGTGTTTTTACAAACTAACTTTTGTTTTTTTTGCAGATTTAGGGTAAGATGAGTTTGCATATACTTTGAAGTTTATGCACTTCATATTATTGGCATATTGTCATTGTGTAATAACTTTGTATATAATTTTGCTAAACAAAGACCGGAATTATGTGAATCACTTTAAATCAGATTAACTATGGACAACCTGTTTTAGGCACCGTTTTTAACATGATTAACACAAAGTGGCACAATTTCTAGGTTAGGTAGTCTCTTGTGCATAATAGAAACATACTCACTTAGTAATCTTTAGGTTAGTACGCTACTAAGGCGCTAAAAATGTAAGTTGTGTGCATCCAAAAACGTGCTTATGGAATTACAATGAGACGAGTAGAGCCGCTACATGCGGGCGAATTGGGTTACAGATCTGATTCGTACCATGTCCCGCAACCCACGACTGTTACTTGTTGGAACGTGGGCCATTGTTTTGGCACCAACGTTTCGGGCGTCCGTGAATAACCTTTCTAGGCACGGTGGCGATCCCCTTACTCGACAACACTACCCAACGCACTCACGTGCGGGATCCGTGGCTCAAGCCCACGCAAAAGCACCTCGATGTAGTACCAAGCCGCGCGCCGCTCTACGCCTGAGGGCGCGCCCACGTCATAAC
>SNQN01003192.1:3510-14234 GCA_008642245.1 Bassia scoparia
GTATCACTCATTTATTATTAAGCCAAGTGTCACCATGTGTACCAATTATAATCGTACACATTTGCACATTTTTAATTTAATTATTATTAAAAAAAACTTGTACGTATTAAGAATCGAACACAAGATCTATTTTATTAGATAAAAGTCACTTACCAACTCAGTCAATTATTATTAGCGATTCAATGTTCATTGTTTTTTACTTTAAATGTTTAGTTACGTTGCATTTTCTATCTTCATACGGAGTATTACATTTCTTGAATTTGGTGACATCTTTTCGAATAATGTAAAATTTCATCAAGTCATTTTAATATTTTTATGCAAACAATCACAATATATATATATATATATATATATATATATATATATATATATATATATATATATAAATGAAATTTATATGTTGTTCAACAACTTTATATTTAATGACGACCCGAGGCATCGCCCGGGTTAAACCACTAGTTTACAATTTAAAACCGATTTTTTTTKGGAAATTYTATTTGGTAGACCCCAGTTTTTACTGTTTCTACATGGTAAGATTTTTGAAAAATTTTGGAGTTGTTTAAAAACTGGGGTCTACCATATAGAATTTCCCGTGCACAACTTTTTTTCAAAAAGCTTACCATATAGAAAAAGTAAAAACTGGGGTCTACCGTGTACATTTTTTTTTCAAAAAGCTTACCATGTAGAAAAAGTAAAAACTGGGGTCTACCATATAGAATTTCCCATTTTTTTTTATATACCTAAGAAACCAGTTTTCCTTAAAACCTATTTCATAGATAGGGTCAGAAACCAGTTTTTTTAACAACTGGTTTCTTAGTTAATTTTTNTAAAAATGTGTGTTTACAGGCATATAACTTCAAAATTCCAGAATTCATAAGTATGAGCTTTCCAGAAATGAACTTCAAAATTCCAGAATCCGTAAGTATGAGCTTTCCAGAATGAACTTCAAAATTTCCACACTTACGAAATGCCAGAATGGCTTATGAATTTCGTAAGTGTGAAATTTCATAAGTATGGAATTGACAAATTGAAATTTTGTAAGTATGGAAATTTCGTAAGTATTGAAATTTTGTAAGTATGGAAATTTCGTAAGTATGGAATTTGTAAATTTCGTAAGTATGGAATTTGTCAATTTCTGGTCCCGATCATATGAATTTGTCGAGCACATTCTTTTGTCAATTTCGTAAGCTCATTCTAGAATTTGTCGAGCACATCAGTCTAGTCCCAAACTTCATGATCGTATCRAGAGGATGGGATACTGTTGGCTGACCATGGTCTAAGATTGCATGGAGTATGCAAAAAGATGTGAAGCGTGCCAATTTCATGTGAATTTCATTCATCAACCTCCAGAGCCTCTTCATCTTACTATCACATTATGGCCTTTTGAAGCATGGGGACTTGATATCGTGGGACCAATCACACCAAAGTCATCAGGTGGTCATTCCTACATCTTAGTAGCGACTGACTACTTTTCCAAATGGGTAGAGGTAGTCCGTCTTCGAGAGGTTAAGAAAGAGAAAGTTGTTGAGTTCATAAAAAATCATATAATTTTTCGATACCGTGTTCCTCGCTACATTATCACAGACAACGGCACACCATTCGTTAACAGGTTGATGATAGGACTTTGTGAAAAGTCCAAATTTGCACAACCAAAGTCGTCGATGTACAACCCCTGCAAATGGTTTAGCTGAAGCTGTCAACAAGACCCTTTGCAAGTTGTTGGGAAAGGTAGTGGCTCGACATAAAAAGGATTGGCATGAGCGAATTGGAAAAGCTCTATGGGCATATCGTACCACCTACAAGACACCAACTCAGGCAACCCCTTRTACACTTGTTGACGGGGTTGAAGCGATATTGCCATTGGAGATACAAATCCCATCCTTACGTATTGCCATTTAAGAAGGTCTTACAGAGGAAGAGAATGCTAAACTTCGCCTAGCTGAGTTGGAAGCGTTTGATAAAAAAAAATATTAGATGCAAAACAAAAGTTGGATTGCTATCAGGCTCGCCTAACACGTGCATTCAACAAGAAGGTACGTGTTCGCTCCTTCCAAGTGGGAGATATGATCCTTGGTATCAGGAGGCCCCTAATCACCTCGAGAAAGAAAGGGAACAAGTTCACATCAAAATGGGATGGTCCTTATGTTGTGCAAGAAGTGTACACCAATGGAGCCTATTAAATTGTAAATTTTGATGGAGTGCATGTAGGCCCAATCAATGGCAAGTTCTTGAAGCGCTACTACTCATGAAAGTCTCCATCATGACATGCTCCTAAGCAAGAGCCTTAAACTGCAAAATATTTTTTAAAAAACTTATAAAACAAAAAATTGTTCCCTTTCTCACTTGAACTACGATGGCTTGATCCTGTAAGATGACTCCTCGTTATCTCATGGGTACGTAGGCATCTTGAGTAAACCCTTTACTCAAGTCCAGCCACACCCCCACAAAAATAAAATCAAATCCATCATATGAACTGCGTCAGCTTTATCTTGTAAGGTAACTCCTTGTTATCTTATAAGTACATAGGCAGCTTGAGTAAACTTTTTACTCGAGTCCAACCACACTAGAAAAACAAACAAAAAAACAAAATTTTATGCTCCTGGCCCCCAAGAGATGAAATTGTGAACGACGAAAACAATGATAACCACTACTACAAAAATCATCAAAGAAACCGGTTAAAAATAGCCTAAGAGACMACTTTGCAACACGTTTATATTTGGCACGTCTCTTAGGTTAAGAAATCGGTTTTTGTTTTTGGTTTCTTAGGTCAATATAAGGGATAGGCTAAAATGAAAACCGGTTTCTTTGCCCTGATTTAAGAAACCATCCATAAAAATATATTAAAAAGGGTGTCGAGAAATGTGTAAACGCCACGTGTATCACTCATTTTATACCTTTTTCTTCCCAAGTCGGAATACTTGAATGCACAACATTATAATACTTTGTGTCCTGCTTACCAGTACGCATACATGGCTGTTGATAGCGTTTATTTAGTTCATTCAATAAGTGTAAAGCTGACTTAAACTGTTTAATTTGCAGGTAAATGTATTTACACTGGAGTAAGCTAGCATTTTGAGCGTCTGGCTAGAGTCTGTTCCTTTGCGAGAATATGTTGCGTGCTGGCTTAGTTTTGATATTTATTTTGTATGCAGATTGATGCGCGCAAAAAGATAGGTGATGTTGCGAGAAGAGCCTGACTCTTTATACGAGAGCCGAAGAGTGTGCTGATCCTGCAAGTCTCGGATAATATACTCCTGCTGATTGTGTTTCTAGTGCCAAGAGACCTTAACTAGTTGCGTGCAGGTTACTGCGACGAATTTGTAGTATAGCAGCCAATGAAATCTTATTTGCCTTCGTTTCTTCCATGCTCAGCAGGCACTAATCAGATGTGCCATACTATGACTTCCATATACTATACAGCAGTCAATCTCTAACAGTATCAAAGTTTATATTCCGCGGTTATAAATCTTTTTAAGTATATGCTCCATTGGCCACTCATATTGTGTGTTCAAAAGTAGATACATTGCAATTTCATTACACGTTCAATTTAAAGTTTCTGCAGAGGAGACAAACATTAATGTGCGGATCAAAATCAAAAAGAGATCTCCACCATCCCACTCCGTTTTGAGCGTGCTTAACTGCCCCCGAATCCATATGCGACATTTAATAACTCAACAGTACTGAAAATATAGTTCATATTTCATATGCTATGTGCTGCCACTGCTTAACTCAAAAATTTGATATTCGCTATATATGAAAACTGATACAACATATGTGACAAGACCTCAAACATATTGGACGCGCCTACTTCAATTACCTCCCTGTGTGGTGGTATGATGAAATCTGAAATGTAATACTATGAACAAGCCACACTTGTCTACGTATTCATTTTCTTACTGAACTCTGTTCATAATCACTAATCTCGTATGCCCGAGGAAAGTTCTACATCCTGAAATGTTGAAAAACAAAATAGAATGCTAACTGTTGCCTGATAATAATAAATCAATTACGAATAGTAATTATGTATCAAGCAATTCCAGAGTCTAAAACTTAGAATCAATAGGAGGAAAACACCTTCACTATGCATTCAGGAACGGGATAAAGAAAGCCAATAACAACTTGATGAGAAAGTATTCGACCAATGTCAAGTTACAAATACTCAACTCTATTCCAAGATAAGTGTTGAACTTTGATGTCCAATCCACAGCTACGTTTTTGCTGTTCTAATGTTTGGTTGCCCCTATTTGATCATCGAAGCGGAAAGCTGGTAATTTCCCATCAAGCTTCTCTGGATGCATATCAAGCTCACTGAATTTGCCTAAAAATCTCATATTAAGTACTCTGGACTTTCTGCAAGTTCCTATTGACAGGTTATGAAGCGAAGAAAATTTAGAGATACTTTCTCATGCGGTACGAGTTGAGACGCAACTGAGAAACAAGTAGAGAGAAAAAGCAATTAGTCTCAGATGGAATGATTATGACCCCCATTGCCTAGTTGTGGCATAGTAACTAAATAGCACAGAGAAGTAACCTCAAAAATAAACAAAGATAAATCTTGTCAAATTCTAATGCACAATATATATCTTCTTAACTCTGTCTAAGTTTCAACCAGTGTGTTTCTGTACTTCATCGCCCATGTTGATATTCATCTTGCATAACTCACTTCTTTTGTGAAAAGTTTGAATACAGTTATTTGAAATCACCTTTCTTTGCTGCTGTAACTTAGTCAAAGTAACTTTCATTGGCTGCAAAATAGACATTTCGATTATGCATATATAGAGCGAAGAAATACATTATTGCCAACACAAATTTCAAGGTTGCCTTTGATGCGTGATGCAATAATGCAGTCGGTAAAAAAATAGCAGGAGCCGATCTATCTGAATTAGACCGTCGTACACATAACCTTGCGGAACAAATGAATTGTTGAACTACTCCTGAGTAATACTTCTACCGTTGAAGAATCCAGAGTTGAACAGCGAAACTATTTCACATCTGGCCCTCTTATACAGAGGTTTGAGCTTAGGAGTGCACTCTCAGAGCGCAGCTCTGTGTCACTAACTTCACCTCCCATATCTTTCATGCATCCCCCTAGCAGAATAGTTAAGCCTAAATGTCATTACTCATGTGGTACTAGAGAGAATTAGTAAGTACTATCACTATGTTGTAAAAATGTCACGATTACCCAAAAAATCAGTAAATGTATGCATATCAACCTGTAAAAATATTTCTAACTTGTGACTAATTTTTGGGCTATTGTAAGATTTTTTTATCGTAAATAACAGATAGCATCGACGTTCTGAATTAGGTGAGATTGGATAAACAGCAACAGTGTGTCGGAGATTCATATCTCAGAACCTTAGTTCTTCATCAACACATTATAATCCCTCCCAAGCTGCCTCTGCATTTATCCGCAGGAAACCACAGATGCAAAATTACATGGTGCATTGCCTCCATAATATCAATACACCGATTACAGCACTTCCTCACTGATCCGCAAAGCAAACCAAGAATGCTTAATTCCTCAGCACCTTTAAAGGACTCTTATCCATCCTTGCCTTTAACCCAAAACTTACTCCATTTATAATCCTCAAACCTGCCAACATAAATATCAAATTCAGGCATAGCGAAAAGAAGCGAAAAACGCAAGGAACAAACTAACAAAATATCTTTCGACCTAATTAGGAAATTCCAAGATACTAACTGAATACTTATTTAAAAGCTGTTTGCTTCCAAAATTTGCAATGCTTTTAAGCACCTAAGCAGTATATAAAAGTGTTACTAAACCATACATTTGTCTAGAACTTTGATTCACAACTGAAGAAGAGATCAAGATTAAGATGCCCAAGTATCAAAACGTCACATATGTTCTCAAACTGCCTCAGACCCTAAAAAATAATTGGAAACTCATAAGATCAAATTAGAAATGCCAAAAGTTTAATGGTGGCACACATGCGAAAAACGCTGCAATATTGCAACCAACTCACAACAAGTTCCACATGAATAAGAGTACATCTTTTATGACCTCTGATCAAATGTCGAAACAAACCACCACTTCTACCTGCCCCAAGAAATGGAGTGACAATTAGCCGTTAACTTCCTTTTCAGCAGCCCGAAAAAACTATATACTATCTGCTGGCGAGAGAGTGTAAGACCACCACCAACCACCACCACCCGCACAACGATGGCCTGCGTAGGACTCCATCTAGACTCGTAAAGCCTACCGAGTCCAATCTCGCGACATTGCTTAGGTATACATATCTACTCAAGACTCGTATACCCTTTACCTCGTCATTGCTTTAACGTCAGCAAGACATAAAGGCGCGATCCTATTCCGTTCAACATAAAATTAAAAAAAGAAAGAAACCGGTTAAAAATAGCCTAAGAGACCACTTTGCAACACGTTATATGGCACGTCTCTTAGGTTAGAAATCGGTTTTTGTTTTTGGTTCTTAGGTCAATATAAGGGATAGGCTAAAATGAAAACCGTTCTTTGCCCGATTTAAGAAACCATCCATAAAAATATTATTAAAAAGGTGGTCGAGAAATGTGTAAACGCCCGGTTATCACTCAATTTATTATTAAGCCAATGTCACCATGTGTACCAATTATAATCTACACATTTGCACATTTTTAATTTTAATTATTATTAAAAAAATGTACGATTAAGAATCGAACACAAATCTATTTATTAGATAAAGTCACTTACCAACTCAGTCAATTAATATTAGCGATTCAATGTTCATTGTTTTTTACTTAAATGTTTAGTTACGTTGCATTTTCTATCTTCATACGGAGTATTACATTCTTGGATTTGGTACATCTTTTTCGAATAATGTAAAATTTCATCAAGTTCTTTAATATTTTATGCAAACAATCACATATAATATATATAATTATATATAATATATATATATATAATATATATATATATTATATATATATATATATATATAATATATATATATATATATATATACTATATAAAATGAAATTTATATGTTGTTCAACAACTTTTATTTAATGACGACCCGAGCATCGCCCGGTTAAACCACTAGTTTACAATTTAAAACCGATTTTTTTGGGAAATTTTATTTGGTAGACCCCAGTTTTTACTGTTTCTACATGGTAAGATTTTTGAAAAATTTGAGTTGTTTAAAAAATGGGTTACCATATAGAATTTCCCTGCACAACTTTTTTTCAAAAGCTTACCATATAAAAAAGTAAAAACTGGGGTCTACCGTGTACATTTTTTTTCAAAAAGTTACCATGTAGAAAGAGTAAAACTGGGGTCTACCATATTAGAATTTCCCATTTTTTTTATATACCAAGAAACCAGTTTTCCTTTAAAACCTATTCATAGATAGGGTCAGAAACCAGTTTTTAACAACTGGTTTCTTAGTTAATTTTTAAAAAAAAATTATATTGAAGTATAATTATACGGATAATGAATTATTTATCGTTTTCCTACTTTTTCGAAAATGAATCCAAAAATTGCATTCATTCAATCAAATTTCAAAATTAGTTTAACTTTTAACACTTGTAGAAGATACATTTGGGTAAATTTTAATAATCCAAAAGTTACAAAGCAACATATCATCATACAATGTCACAGTTCATAATAAATTGAATGTCGCATCAACTATGAACTCCCATAATCTTTGAGATTTGGAACTCAAGATCCTTTAGCAACAAGATATGTTCTTTTTATTCTCCTTTCCTCGCATAACTATGTTGCTCAACCTGTTAAACAAACGAAACATTATTAAGTAGAGAAAACTCAAATATCAAAAATCTCTAATGAAAAAAAAATTTGGAACAAAACAGAACCACCTAAAATGGAAAAAAATAATCCAATTTAGTTTAAAATTTCAGATTTAGACGAATCCCAAAAAATCACACAAAAACCCTAGAAAAAACAAGAACAAAGACCCCCTAATAATTAAGAAACGAAATGCAGAAATTCGAAAACAAAAAATAAAAATCAACGAAATTTGTAGAAAATTCGAGCCAAACAAAGGAATTCCATGAAAAATCAAAGATTAGTACTTAGATCTGTTAATTTGAAAAAAAGAAACGAAATACAGCCAAAGAAATGCATTAGCATAGAAAATTACATGCGAAATTTTCCTCTACATATCAATCATTCAATCAAAGTCTGTTGAATGAAATTGAGATGCTTAAGTAATAATCTGCTGATAAAAATCAAAACAATTTTTAGTATTGAATATGTTTTAGTAAAGAAATTGAAGCGTGAAAAATTGAGAAGAAAGAAAATATTGGGAACAAATTGGAAAGATAGGTAAGGAAAGAACATGAAAATAAATAAGTGTGGATGAGCATTAGAAAGCTCTAGAACGCAAGTCGGCTGTAAGCATGTATTATATCATATCATTGATTTCTAAAAACTGTGGACTAAACTACTTTGAAATCAAAATGTATACAAATCGGGCTTATTATATCCAGTCTCTTGCTTTATCAATGCAACCGGTTTCACCTATACCTTATTTCTTACCCTAAGATACCAGATTTATGAATAATCTGGCCCTTATTAGTGATTCTTAAGTCATTTGTAGTTAGTACCAAAATTCGTCTTGATCCATTTGCACTAAAATTTGGGGGAATGTATCTTATTGATCAAAATAAAGTCTGTGAGGCTAAAACCAAACATAGTCTCATAAAAAAATGACGAACAATCTTTATTATAAAATAACAAATGAAAACAAAAAACAAAAAATATATGACAAAAGAATCTGTAAAAAAAGAAAATAAAAATCTTGTCAATAATGTCATGTTGCTTAAAAGCAATAAAGAGGAAGTCATACTCAATCTGTCATCATCCATTCTAGAACTGTCAAGTGGTTTATTTTAATTCTAATAGGCTCCAATCTTGTTCCTCAAGAAGTAATATCTCATTGCACCACAAACTGGATGCTTCTAATTCCTCAATGTGCTTTCTTTCACGTGCACTGTGGTCTCGAGAACTATTAAGGAAGTTTGATTTTTGGCTTATGCCAATAAGCACTTGACTTTTGCTTTGACGAACTTCTTCCAACTCCTTCATAAGTTCTTCTTCTCTTCCCTTTGAGTATATCCTCTTTAAAGATTCTATGATTTTCAATGTCGCATCATAACTTGACTCTGTTCCTTTAGCTTTGCAAGGGAAGCGGTCGAGCTTCCTCTACCTTGTCAAAGCCGTTGATGACCATCCATGCTTGATTTAAAGCAACATAGGTTTTCACAACATAACAATATCTATCACCCTTGCTTTTCAAAGGAGCAAGGTTAGATTTCAAATAAATGATACCCTTGTACACTCTCTTAAGCTTCATCATGTCTTTCAGAAATTTTTGAACAGGGAATTTTTTTAAGTCCTGCAAGGTATCCTGACCCAAGAGTTTCTATAGCTTCAGTGAAGAAACCTTGTCAAGTTGGAGCAACCTGAAGTGTAGACACAGAATTGTTGGAACCACAGTATAGAAAGGGTGCTACTTTGACGCCTTTAGCTTCAAGACTTGTGGCCAAGGTTTTGCATTACTTCGAAAGGGGAAGGCTATCGACAAATAAATGACTTTTGTCGGAGAAGCAGAGTCTTGCGTTTGAACCAAATTCCTTTCTATGCATATTTCCTTACCCATTCCAGGAGTTGTTTTACCAACTAGATCATCGGGAGATGATCTGCTTCCTTAAATATTGATTCATCACATTGATTGGTGTTCCAAATTTACGTCAAGATCGCCAACCAAAAAAATGAAAACAAAAAAGGAAAGGAAGTGAAGACAAATTCATTGTTACAAAAAAAAGGGTACGATAAATATATAGAACAAAGTGGGGAAATCTTACTTATCCCAAATCATCTGGAATGTTAGAAGGAATGATATAACACTAAGGTATTAGCATAGTTAGACTTATCATCCCCTTGCGTCGACGACTTCATGTCCAGTTTCCTCCTTTGGTGTTTGAAATCGACATTAGACTCTGATTTTGCATCACTGGGTTTCTTATCCTCATTCGCTTTCCTACTCCCGCCTTAGCCGAAGGAATCTTTCTCGTATACTTTTCACCGGTACCTTAATTTTGAGAAGTATTCCATCAAGTCGGTGATCACCGCCCACTTCTGATGTGATTTCTCTTTTTGACTTTGAAGAATCAGATTCAGCGGTCAAGCAAGCTTCCCAATGTAGTGCCTAAGGTTTGAGATTGACACACGAATCCACCAGTCATAAAATTTAGGTGTCCCAATTGATGCACGTCTAAGAAAGATAAGGAGCACACATCGAGAATTGTTTGCCTTCAAACAAAAGTAATCCTCCAATCCTTGAGCGTGTATAAGAGACCTTTCTATCGCTTACAGCACGAGTTACCGCACTTGAATATCTTTTCAAAATTCGAACTTCTACTAAACCTATGAGGTAGGTTTGATATAAAAGTCATCGGCACGACAGAATAACAAGATGGCCGGAAAAGTGAAATGAGATAGCTAAACTCCCTCCGATTTAAACTTTCATCATCAAAAAGCATGATGTTCTTGTTTTATCATGATATTACATCCGACCTTAGCCTCAGAATCTTCATGCATAAGACGTCGCACTCAATGTCCTAAAAACTTTTGATCCTTGGCACGCTTGAAAGCAAACATCATGGACCTCGTGGTGAAGGATCGACTACATGTTAATGGAGAAATAGTGCGCAAGACCAACCATCAATAATGAGTTGAAATAAACGGA
>SNQN01003192.1:14259-64069 GCA_008642245.1 Bassia scoparia
GATTAAGGAAACCATCCATAAAAATATTATTAAAAAGGTCGAGAAATGTGTAAACGCCCGGTATCACTCATTTATTATTAAGCCAATGTCACCATGTGTACCAATTATAATCGTACACATTTGCACATTTTTAATTTAATTATTATTAAAAAAACTTGTACGTATAAGAATCGAACACAAAATCATTATTAGATAAAAGTCACTTACCAACTCATCAATATTAGCAGATTCAATGTTCATTGTTTTTTACTTTAAAAGTTTATTACGTTGCATTTTCTATCTTCATACGGAGATTATACTTTCTGAATTGGTACATCTTTTCAAATAATGTAAAATTTCATCAATTCATTTAATATTTTATGCAAACAATCACATATATATATATAATATATATAATATAATATATATATAATATATATATATATTATATATATATATATAATATATTAATATATATATTATATACTATAATAAATGAAATTTATATGTTGTTCAACAACTTATATTATAATGACGACCCGAGGCATCGCCCGTTAAACCATAGTTTACAATTTAAAACCGATTTTTTTGGGAAATTTATTTGGTAGACCCCAGTTTTTACTGTTTCTACATGTAAGATTTTTAAAAAAATTTGAGTTGTTTAAAAATGGGTCTACCATATAGAATTTCCCCGTGCACAACTTTTTTTCAAAAAGCTACCATATAAAAAAGTAAAAAACTGGGGTCTACCGTGTACAATTTTTTTCAAAAGCTTACCATGTAGAAGAGTAAAACTGGGGTCTACCATATAAATTTCCCATTTTTTTTATATACCTAAGAAACCAGTTTTCCTTAAAAACCTATTCATAGATAGGGTCAGAAACCAGTTTTAACAACTGGTTTCTTAGTTATTTTAAAAAAAAATATATATGAAGTATAATTATACGGATAATGAATTATTTATCTTTTTCCTACTTTTTTCGAAAATGAATCCAAAAATTTATTCAAATTCAAAATTTCAAAATTAGTTTAACTTTTAACACTTGTAGAAGATTACATTTGGTAAATTTAAAATCCAAAAGTTACAAGCCACTCATCTATACAATAGTCACAGTCATAATAAATGAATGTCGCCATCAACTATGAACTCCATAATCTTTGAATGAGTTGGAACTCAAGATCCTCTTAGCAACAAGATATGTTCTTTTTATTCTCCTTTCCTCGCATAACTATGTTGCTCAACCTTTAAACAAACGAAACATTATTAGTAGAGAAAACTCAAATATCAAAAATCCTCTAATGAAAAAAGAAATTTGGAACAAAACAGAACCACCAAAATGGAAAAAATAATCACAAATTTAGTAAAATTTCCAATTTAGACGAAATCCCAAAAAATCACACAAAAACCCTAGGAGAAAAACAAGAACAAAAGACCCCCTAATAATTAAGAACGAAATGCAGAATTCAAACGAAAAAAATAAAATCAACGAAAATTTGTAGAAAATTCGAGCCTAAACAAGGGAATTCCATGAAAAATCAAAGATTAGTACTTAGATCTGTTAAAATTGAAAAAAAAACGAAATACAGCAAAAGAAATGCATTAGCATAGAAAAACATGCGAAATTCCTCTACATATCAACATTCAATCAAAGTTCCTGTTGAATGAAATTGAGATGCTTAATAATAATCCTGC
This sequence comes from Bassia scoparia, assembly GCA_008642245.1. Lineage (NCBI taxonomy): Eukaryota > Viridiplantae > Streptophyta > Magnoliopsida > Caryophyllales > Amaranthaceae > Bassia > Bassia scoparia. The sequence continues at coordinate 15,932 of SNQN01003192.1, forward strand.
GATAAAAATCAAACAATTTAGTTAATTGAATATGGTTTTTTAGTAGAAAGAAATTGAAGCGTGAAAAAATGAGAAGAAAGAAAATTGGGAACAAATGTAGAAAATTAAGAAAGAAACATGAAAAAATAAGTGGATGAGCATTAGAAAGCTCTAGAACGCAAGTCGGCTACAAGCATGTTATATCATATCATTGATTTCTAAAAACTGTGTGACTAAACACTTTGAAAATCAAAATGTAACAAATCGGCTTATTATATCCAGTCTCTTGCTTTATCAATCCACCGTTTTGCACTATACCTTATTTCTACCCTAAGATACCAGATTTATGAATAATCTGGTCCCTTATTATGATATCTTAAGTCATTTTGGTATTAGAACCAAAATCGTCTTGATCCATTTGCACTAAAATTTGGGAATGTATCTTATTGATCAAATAAAGTCTGTGAGGCTAAAACCAAAACATAGTCTCATAAAAAAATGACGAACAATCTTATTATAAAATAACAAATTAAACAAAAAAAAACAAAAAAATATGACAAAAGAATCTGTAAAAAAAGAAAAAAAAATCTTGTCAAAAGTTCAGTTGCCTTAAAAGCAATAAAGAGGAATCATACTCAATCTGTCATCATCCATTCAGAACTGTCAATGGTTTATTTTAATTCTAATAGCTCCAATCTTGTTCCTCAAGAATAATATCTCATTGCACCACAAACGGGATGCTTCTAATTCCTCAATGTCTTCTTTCACGTGCACTGTGGTCTCGAGAACTATTAAGGAAGTTTTGATCTTTGGCTATGCCAAAAGCACTTGACTGTTCTGACGAACTTCTTCCAACTCCTCATAATTCTTCTTCTCTTCCCTTGAGTTAATATTTCCCTTAAAGATTCTATGATTTTCAAGTCGCATTCATAACTTGACTCTGTTCCTTTACCTTTGCAATGGAACGGTCGAGCTTCCTCTACCTTGTCAAAGCCGTTGATGCACCATCCATGCTTGATTTCAAAGCAACATAGGTTTTCACAACATAACAATATCTATCCACCTTGCTTTTCAAAGAGCAAGTTAGATTTCAAATAAATGATACCCTTGTACACTCTTAAGCTTCATCATGTCTTTCAGAAATTTTTAACAGGGAATTTTTTTAAGTCCTGCAAGTATCCTGGACCCAAGATTCTATAGCTTCAGTGAAGAAACCTTGTCAAGTTGGAGCAACCTGAATAGACACAGAAATTGTTGGAACCACGTATACTAAAAGTGCTACTTTGACCTTTAGCTTCAAAGACTTGTGGCCAAGTTTTTGCATTAACTTCGAAGGGCAGACTATCGACAAATAAATGACTTTGTCGGAGAAGCAGAGTTGCGTGTAACCAAATTCCTTTCTATGCATATTTCCTTACCCATTCCAGGAGTTGTTTACCAACTTAATCATCGGGAATGATCTGCTTCCTTAAATATTATTCATCAACATTATTGGTGTTCCAAATTTACTCAAGATCGCCAACCTAAAAAAATGAAAACAAAAAAGAAAGAAAGTAACGACAAATTCATTGTTACCAAAAAAAAGGGTACGAAATAAATATTATAGAACAAATGGGGAATCTTACTTATCCCAATCATCTGGAATGTTAGAAGAATGATATAACATCTAAGTATTAGCATAGTTAGACTTATCATCCCCGTGCACGACTTCATTCCAGTCCCTCCTTTGGTGTTAATCGACATTAGACTCTGATTTTGCATCACTGGGTTTCTATCCTCATTCGCTTTCCTACTCCCGCCTTAGCCGAAAATCTCTTCCGTAATACTTTCACCGGTACCTTAATTTTGAGAAGTATTCCCATCAAGTCGGTGATCACCGCCACTTCATGATGTGATTTCTCTCTTTGACTTTGAAGATCAGATTCAGCGGTCAAGCAATGCTTCCCAATGTAGTGCCTAAGTTTGAGATTGACACCGAAGCCACCAGTCATAAAATTTAGTGTCCCAATTGATGCACGTCTAAAAAGATAAGGAGCACACACTCGAGAATTGTTTCCTTCAAACCAAAAAACCTCCAATGCCTTGAGCGTGTATAAGAACCTTCTATCGCTTACAGCACGAGTTACCGCACTTGAATATCTTTTCAAAATCGAACTTTATGCTTAAACCTATGAGGTAGGTTTGATATAAAAGTCATCGCACGACGAATAACAAGATGGCCGAACAAGTGAAATGAGATAGCTAAACTCCCTCCGATTTAAATTTCCATCATCAAAAGCATGATGTTCGTTTTTATCATGATATTACATCCGACCTTAGCCTCAGAATCTTCATGCATAAGACGTCGCACTCAATGTCCTAAAAAACTTTTGATCCTTGGCACTGAAAGAAAACCATCATGGACCTCGTGGGAAGGATCGACTACATGTTAATGGAGAAATAGTGCGCAAGACCAACCATACAAGTAATGAGTTGAAAATAATAAACGGAGTAAGAGGGATGTGAAGAGCCAGAATGGTATTAAGTCCTTGATATATTACACGCCAACACCGGGATAGAAAGGCTAAATGTTTCACCGAAAGTCTTATAAGTGCCAAAAATGTCCACATTTAGCACTTATTTCTTACTTATTTGCCTTATGTGTGTTTTTATATCAATTCACTAACCTTTTGTTAGATTTCCACTTTGTTTAGTTTGCAAAGCTTTGTTGTTATAGTGGTTTTATAGGTTTTCTTTAGTTTTCTCTTCTTTTCTATCCTTGACACTCAATGAAAGCTGTGCAGTTAATTTTCAGATGTTCATAGATTGCACAGTTGGTTTTAAGCTTTCGCTACTTGTTAGGTTGATTGTGGTGCTTTGTTGAGCAGCACTTGAACGTGCTCTAACATCGTCTTCGAGCATATCTTTCTATATATACTTTGAATTTCAGGGTGAGACTTTTTTGCTTGCGAATTAGACTCCGAGACTTTCCACGAGTATATTTACAAGCTGCAATCCCGATCATCGAGCAAGTATGATGCCGTTCTAAGTTAGCAGTTCAGGTTAAAAGTTTGCACGCGCGTTCAGGTGTTGCCGCCGCGTTGGCAGGCACGCGCCTGCAGGATCACCCTCATTTCAGAAGCAATTGGTGGAGCGCCCCCAGTGAACGCCGCTCCCCATGGGTTCCGCAAACCCTCAAACAGCTAGCGCTCTCCATAATCACACGCCCAACCGACATTCCTGGTCAGCTCTCCCCCACGCGCAGTTGCCCACGCAGCCTCCCCTACAGAACCAACCTCACCATATCCACACAACAGCATCCCAATCTAATAAGCTGCGTCTACAAGACTCTTCCCAAGGTACCAGCGTTCACCACGCCTCTCCAACATTGCGCGCTCCATTGTCCTACAGCACCTACAGACTTTTTTTCAAATAGTTTTCTTAATTCTTGTCGCTAGTCAGACAGATACGTAGTACAAGTGCCCAATTCTATTAGAGAAATACGCAGAACAACACAGCCCACCCGAGCGACGACAATGATTAACACACAAGATATACTCCTCGCAAGTGCACTCCAAAATAACACATCGTGAAAAGAAATGCCAATTCCACAACAAACTCTGGTAAAATCATGGAGATCAGCCAATAATAAGAAAAAGGCCAGCCATCAATCTAGAAGACAATGAGAACCTAAAAATAAAACTAATTAAAATCCTAATGAATACGAACATAAGACATAAAAGTATGGCTGCCCGACCATCTATGCGTTCTTAAGAGCTCTAGTAATGCAATACTCGTAATTAAATGAGATCTTTCATTCCTGAGTGACGCTTCTCTCACTATTAATTTTCACTAAGAGCCTGATTAGAGAGTAAATCAAAGGAAGCACTTCTGAGAGTAAGTTGCGAAAACCAAATCGCGAGAGACTCCATTCAAAAATAATTTTCAATTTCTTGTTTATTCTTCTCTTCGTCACCTTCTATTTATCTCTATCACTTTCTGTGAACTACCATTTTATGTTCCTACTAGCATATCCCCCTTGCTATCCTTGAGTCTCTATCAACTGTCAACGTCTCGTTCTTCATAACTTACTAATTTCTTCAAAGATTCCTTCATTCTTCCTTCATCTGCTTCTTCGCAGATCTTCACTCTCTCTAAGTATTGTCTCTTCTACCCCTTTGCTTCTTTCACCCTTCTTTCTTCGCTCCTCTCTTCTTCTTCTTCTCTTCTTCTTCTTTTCTCTCTCTTACTCTTCTCTTCTTCTCTCTCTCTCTTCTTCTTCTTCTTCTTCTTCTTCTTCTTCTTCTTCTCTTCTTTCTTCCTTCTGTCTTCTTTCTTTTCTTCTCTTCGTCTTCTCTTCTTCTTCTTCTCTTCTCTCTTCTTCTCTTCTCTTTTCTCTTCTTCTTCTCTTCTTCCTTCTCTTCTCTTCTTCTACTTCTCTTCTTCTTCTCTCTTCTCTCTTTCTGTCTTCTCTCTCTTCCTCGCTTTCTGATACTCGTTCTTCTTCTCTTCTTCTGCTTCTTCAATCTCCATAAAGGTAAGCTTCAATTTTCAACTCAAGTCTCATTGACACCACAAGAATCTTCAAAGTCTATGCTGCCTCAAATTATTCTAACAACTCTTTATACTTTTACCATAGAATTTCTATAGTAGCCACCATGCGTCTAGTAATTCCAATTTCTTGCTAGTTTCATATTAAGTTTCCGCATATTAATATTTCGCTATTCAATTTCTTTTTTGCATACTTGTTGTGGTATGTAGTTAAGCTTTTGCTTGCGAGATCTGTTCTGTCTAAAGATATTCTATCTACCGTGCTCATTGCCCATTAACTTCTATTAGTTATTAGAGTCTTACTATTTACTTGAAAATTAATAGTGCCCTATGACGATGTATATTACATATTAACTTACCCTTTCTTATACATATACTTCTTATTCTTAATTAGCTTCGTCATCTATGTTCCTTTAGTCATCGACTGAAAATTTCGACAATACAATACTAGTAGTTCGCAACGTAATCGTGTGAGTATAGATTAAAGACACTTATATATCCAAGTGTAAAGTTAGACTAGAAGAATTCCCTCTAATATAACTCAATAATACAACTCCAGCTTCTAATTCGAATGTATATCAAAACGTATCTTCTACATAATCTACCATATTCCAATGCCTTGAATGTGTAAATTTCTCAAACAAGTCCTTTAAATTCGCTTATAAGACCTTAGTCCATCCAACATTATTTGATTTGGAGTCCTATAGTTCTGGAAATTGAAACAACCTCCTGCTAGCGATCCATGGAAGATCTATGAGAATTACTTGAGGTCTTTAATTGAGTAAGTGGTGTTCATTTTCCGATTGTTCTACCGCGCTCAAATCAAATAACATAAATGAGAGAGTTCTTCTTGAAATTTTAGAAAACTAAGGATACTTGCGGGCGTTTTCGATACATGACTCTAGTAGGTTATGCTAGACCTATGAAAAATGAGATGATACTCAATTATTATCCAGAATCACGATCTTTGAATTACAATGCTATCTACCGTCTTATCTATTGGTAAAGCATATTAATTACAAGCGAACGTATCTTATTTTTGGACATATATATCCCCATTACCCAAGTCTAAAATGTGACCAACTTATAAGACTCTATTCCATATTGTAGTTTATCACTTGAATTAAATTGCTCTTTTTGCTCAAAGTACACTTTATTCCAAGTGTTTCCATTATTCTAGGTCTCAATCAAAAATCACACCTATTTTTGCAAAGTAGGTTGTTAATTGCTTGCCAAGTAGTTAAGTCGGATTTTGAACTCCTTATAATTCGTCTCTATCTCCTTTGGTATCAAATCTGCACAAGTTACTGTCCTTTGTCACAAGTACTTGTCAATCTTATTATTGATTGTCATTTAAATAAAGTATATCTATCTATCTTAGTTCTACTTTATAACTAATATTTAATTCAGTTCTTGAAATATGAGGTCACCAGGCCTGGTCTAGTCTGTTTTGCGTCTAGACATCTGATCCTAAACACCCTAAATCGGCGCACCCCGTCCACAAGCCATCAAAAACACCAAATTCAAATGTTTCCTAGTGTCTTCTAGATTATTAACAGAGTCTGCTATCTTCGTTCTAAAGCACCATAACACATAGCCACAAGACAACACATATTATAAACAAGTGACTGCTGAGAAGTGACTTAGAAAAGATAGACATTTGGACAGACTATCTTACCACAAAATAATAGGTTCTCTCCGAAATCTCCCTCTACCCCCAACAAAGTTAAACAATCTTCCAATACAGTATTCAACTGCTCAAATCCGAAGCCACCTAACCTTTATTTTAGAGAATATATACAGCCCTCAAGTTTCCAATTACAAAGCATAAGATTTCAGTATTTTGCGTCACGTTATTTGAGAGTCAATAGACTGAAACACTAATAGCCTTAAGGAAAACAACATAACACCCACTAACACCTCCTAAACCATTACACAAACTCTATAGTTTATATGTGATGCATTTGCCTACGTAAGCACCCAACCCATTATCCGAACCCGACTTGATGATCAACTCACGTATTTACACACCTTCTTCGACTCACTTTAACGTATGTAAACATAGAACGATGAGTAAAATATGTATGTCGATGACGATATATCCCACCCAACCTATAATTACTAAAGCACACAAAAGGCTAGCATTCCACAACTCCTTACTGTGGATATATGTCGATCTGATCACCACATATTCTCTATCTTAACTGCCACACAAAGAGATCTAAAATCGCTATGGAGGCACGAGTATCATACACAAAAGTTACATAAAACATATCGTGAAAAAGTCAAAAGATGGCTATGAGAGCGACCAACCAACTTTCACACATAATAATGTCACGCAATTCAATAGTTAGACTTACGTCATGTTCTATTCAGCCTGTCTATTGAAGACAAAAGAAGAGGCAACTCAATATTGCATACAATATACAAATATTCGAAAGGTTATGCTATCAAGCACAACTTCAACCCAAGTCTACTACCAAAATACGTCATCTAGACCTTTATTATCTCCCCTAAATCAAATAAGCTGGTAAATATAATCAACCACTAATCTGAACGACAACTTTAACTACTTTATCACTACGTGAATCATGTTGACCACCTTCCAACTTCATGCATGATAATTTGCCACAAACATCACCTTAATGAGAAGTCTGATTACTCGCTTATTAATAATTGAGTATCTTGGTCTATCCATGGTTGAGTGGTACCATAAAGGTCACAAGCTAGATGAATAATAATTTTTAAGCCCCACACAAAATGGACTCATTTCTTTTTACTGCGTTGGGCCTTTTATTTTATCTGACCATTCTACTGATTGATAACTGTCATTGGACTTCCTACCCCTCTGATGTTTTTTACTTAAATTCCAATGATTCCGAATCTCCCTCTGATGTTCACAACACTTTAATCCTTAATATAACACAACACAAACACATGTACCAAACGTTAGTCATTGCTAGAATATAAACAAAAAATTATATCACATAGTACCCATCAACAAAGTCATTATACCACATGAGCAAAATTGTCAAGGGACTTATTACGTGACGAGAAAGAAGGAGAGTCATCATATGATCTTGAGCAAAGCAGATGATCAACAAATTGTGCAGCTCTCATTGCATGCCCATCCGTCATGATTCTAAATAAATGTAAATCATACCAACGCACACAATGAGAATATCGATAGACCAATGTCACTCAAATCAACAATGAACTCTCTAGCATCATAACATACAGACATCTTACGACTAAAAAAACTCTGCCAAAACAAAACCAAATTTGAGAGTTCAGGCTAATTGCATTGAACGACGTATAATAAACTAAAAAATCAAAACACAATTATGATATAAATATATCTTAAATAAAACAAAAAGCATAGACTCAAAACGACATACATGTCGAAAAATGTACAAAACTAATAGTCTCTATCTATCCACTACGAACATCGTATCGACCACATTATCTTGGGATGTACGTCACATACTATACCAACGTAACCCTTAGACATCGGGTTAGTACCACAGACGCTTGCAACACAAACTCATCATGTTATTTTACCAACTATAGTGGGAGTGACTACCTAACCATCCCCGCACGGTTCAAGCACACTGTGGATATCATAAATCTCATCTACTTGACTGGAGCCAGACTGGCGCGAAGAGAAGCAAATGACGCTTGGTTCGAGCCTAATCGATGTCTACTACACCATTATTGCATCCTATTATCATAAGCACCTCTTATCCTCTTTCAAAAGCGTACACAGCCATCAGTACACACTATACCCACACACGCCCGAGCTGGTCGGAGCCACACCAAGCACGCTTACTCCGATGTACAAACCCAATAGCATTGGGAGTAGTACCAACAATTTACCCCTTTAATCTTGTGTTGAGTACTTTCATCATAGTCCACTACTGACACGACGTCTTGACATGGATTGAGTTCACCACGAGCCAGCATGATGACAACCCTCAAAAGTTAAACCAATAGATAAGCAAAGACAACGCTCTTTAACAATCTCTGCCTCGGCATAGTCTCACCTTATTTTCCACATATATTCCACTCCTGTTCTCGCTTCTATTCGAAATGTTTCATACCAATTTTAGAATTAAATATAATCCTTTTTCTTCACATAAGACCTCGGATGAACAAACACTTCATATTTGAGAAGTCTCCGACTTCTACCTAAAACCGTGTATGTTAGAAAGGGTCATGGAACTGCCCCGACCGATCAAGTATTCTCGGCAACTAAAAAGTGAAATCCACAGCGATTCTGCATCAATAAGAAACCCCCATCTCGCAATCGTACACTCCTCTAATAAATGACTTCTTCTAGCTTATCCAACATACCATCCGTACAACATATCTACAGACGCCAACCTTATATGACGAGATAAGTGTCCCAGAAATATATAGTTCATCACGGATGGACTAACATAATAACACTCTCGTCTACTCATAATAACTATATTTCTTCATATGAGTATACAAAGCTAGTGTCCTTATTTCAAAAGCATTCGTTGAGCACACCATGCGACACTTTTATTCACCCTCGTCGAACTAAGATTCGAATATCCTATTAGGCCAAAAAGGAGACAAAAAAAAACAAAAACTGTCCTCGACCCTCCCAACCACCTAAGTGGGATCAGTTGCCCACGTCTCCTATTAACAGATAACACGGTAAAAACTCGTCGTCTCTCACCTTGCTGTGCCTTGCTCTACGGACGAACCAATCACAATGCTGGGTAATTGTACCTTGTACTGCTAGAAACTCGTGTTCTCACAATAGAATCGCTCATACCTCCATCAAGCTACTGCGAACTATATCAGGTTCCTTAAACACCTATAAGCACCCATTGTATACACTCAACAACCCAAGCGAATAAGCGTGAACACCGAATGGAATATCCACCAAGGATGTTCTCCCAAACCAATCCCTTACGTACATACCATGTATAGATCCACTCCTAAATACATGCCGCGAATTCGTGTATCTTGATGGTCTTCAGTTGGCCCTATTCTCTAATCTATGGAGCCTAAAAAATATCTTTATACATAATGACACAATCTTCACCTATAGTTCAAGCCTAGCCCATTACACTCAGCTCATCCGAATACAGACAACTCATCATTAGCACTCAATTAACGTAATTGCTACAAAGAGACTCATTTACATCTTTATAACCCAAAGATACCTCAAAACGCGTATTACTAGCGTTCTCCACTCCTTTCTCCGATCTCATTCTCTTCAGAGCAAGAAACCTACGGCCATTTACCCGCGAATAATGGCTAAAGCCCAGCACCTAGTACTTTTCAACTCACCCAAATGTCGCCCGATATGTCAACTCATATAAGTTTCGTCCCGATAACTCACTACTCCGTTATCTATTCACTCTGTCCACACTATCCACAACCAAAAATGCTCTGTTTTCTTTAATGCTAAGCTTACAGATCAAATCCCCATGTATCACAAGTCGCTTCTCAGCAATTATTCTAGCATATTAGCGTACGAAGGTGCCGGTATGATTACTCACCGAGGCCGACTTCAAGCTTATCTCCCATCTAGTGGCCATCAAGTGATGCTAGTACTCAATTTATATTGCCGGACTCCTTATATTGAGCTTTTGCCTAGAATTGAGTTTACACTGTGCATCCTTCTTTCTAATACTAGTTGCTAGCGTCATATGCGCTCTTCGAGCGTAAAGTATCAAAATATTCTCGCAAATAATGTCATACAGATACTTCGAAATAACATAAGTCGCACAACTACCACCTACGCTTTTCAGCAAGAACCCAGAAACAAATCAGCTAGATAGCGCTCGATTCATATACCTGAAAACTCTTAGAGATAACAAAATGACCACACATAATACTCCAAAGCTAACTTGACAGCCCACTCTATACGCATCTCAAAGAAGTCATACTCAGACTCTAAAAAGTTAACAATAGAGTATAAAGTGAGGTCTCAACCCCCCCCAATCTCGCTTTCACACCGCCGCCTAGACGTCGAGAAATGATCTCAAACACCCTTAATTGCCTATTCCAACAATTCTAAGACCTCTATTTGCGATGTAGAGACCTTTCACAAAAACCACAAACACATAAACATTAAATAGATATTTCGTTAAACCCTCACTAGACAAGTGCAAGATTACTATAATGAGTTTGCCGGTCTTAGAGCTTAACTATATAACTCAGCATATACCATAGTGTCTAGACAGAGCATTTGCAATAGTTCATCATAATAGTTGAATTGGCAGAGACATATTATCCACACCAACCTAATTCAATCCTTCAAAAGGGGCTCTTAGGTTTAACCCTCATTACGCTCTCATTAGACTAAATATTCTACACTAATCGGTGTAAACAATAAACTTGTCTTGAATAAGAATGTCATAGTGAAAACGCCTATATTAATTTAAACCAGCGTCCTGAATTGATATAGGATATTTATGAAACCTATTTAGTTGATGAAGACTAATCACATGAGCGACAGACATCCATAATCTAAGTCAATATTTAAGACCTTGACAAGGAATTTAAAAAGTTTCACACTCATCCTAAATTGTCTATTTAATTTAAATTCATTTCGGTAAGTATTGTTCAGATTCATAAAGTATTAGCAAATGCATCGAAAATTTACATGAAAGAAAGTCTACCTTTCTAATCACCAGCAATGAGCGAGATCAATTCAAAACTGTTCTATAGGTCAATTGTATAAGTATTCCGGCCATACAAATATTTTAAGCTTACCATCTGCCCACTAAGTCAGATGTTCGAAATCAATTAAAGACTTAAGCTTCAGTGAAACGCCTAAGAACCACCCAATTGATACATAGACACACTTGAAAAATCATACAACCATTTCAATATAACCACACTAATAATACATTCTACTAATCACAAAGAAGAATACATTAAGAACTGTGTTCTTTTGATTATGAATGCTTGAAATTAGTTTGAGTGTTTATTACTTCGATGACTCTTAAGAATGTAAGGCTAGTAGGACACAGATATAATGCTCATAACGCTGAACGCAACAGAGACATATATAGGCGCGATTATGCGCGCAAAAAGTTTCATACCCTCTAATATAATTATCTACCAATCTATAAACACCACGTAGCATGAGCCTAAGTCAATATTATAGCAAAACTATGAAACGGTAGGCAAGACACTCTACCGCTATCCAAAATTTACCCATGCCATTTGTGCTTTCTGTAGACCACACACAACTCAACATAAAACCCCCCTTTTAAGTACGTGAATCTCATGCATGCATACAGATCATGTAGCCACAAATGATAGAGAAACCAAAGTTGAATTCGCTATGAGACATACACGACCCAATAGCCAGAACGTTGCGTGAAGCCAGGATCGAACAACGGCAAAAATATACGATAACATGCTATTGATGACATAGTAGAGATCAAACCCACAACCTTCCCGGAAGCTTCCAAAGGTCTGAAAGCTTCCCGATCGCAGCTTCTAACATTATTCGACTCCCAATCTGAATTATCGCCAATAATAATCCTATAGATAAATTCCTTACTGACAACCTCCCACAAATCACTATAATATATTATGGAAAAAATATGTAAAATTGCATTACCTACCTCAACTTACCTGCAGTTTTGGTAAGAATCATGGAAACAATTTTTACCGAATGAAGCTACTCCGTTCGATGGAAATTACCATGAAACAAATTTAAATAAATTGCCTTAATGTAAATTTCTAGGCAAATAAGATGCTAAAAATAATCTAGATTCCTTTCAAAAACTTAAACGTTTTTTTTAACCCTAAAGTGTCATGAATATTCAACGAGTACCCACCCCAAATGCATGTAAAGGAACTTGCCATGTATATCTTTACACTGCTTCCCCCACAGCCAAATATGCTCTTTATCCTCTCTCAATTGACGACTATGATCCAAATGTAATAGGGTTAGTTCTTTATATGCGATCGTTTGAGCCTACTGACCAAAAGAGTAGCATATTACACTTAGCAAAGTTATTTCTGCTATTTTATCAATAGGGCTAACAACGCATATAATATCCTCACATAATGAATACTTATCATAACTATACCATGATTAGCCTTAACCTCTCTCAAGAAAGAAATCCACCAACTTTAATCACTTTTCATCAAAAGACTTAGGTTCCCATGTGTTTAAGTTCCATAGCTCACTAATCATAACTATATATTCAAACTTCAGTGATGATACCCACGTATTTACGTTAGCCGAATTGACCTTTGAAAATCGACACAAACTAAGGAGTTATACGGTATTAGATATATAAGTCCAAAAGCCACCATAGCTAATCTAATCGGTAATTATATATCCAAGTCCACCATGAAATGTATGTCAAATATTAACAAGCTTAAGAACCGGCGTCCATATTACTGAACATTTAATGATACCGCAATTGAATCCTCGTTAACAAATACCTATAATATAGCGAAAACCGCGGACAAATTTTAAAGTATCTCACTGGAGTAAGAGGGATGTGAAGAGCCAGAAATGGTATTAAGTCCTTGATATATACACGCCAACACCGGGATAGAAAGGCTAAATGTTTCACCGCAAGCTGATAAGTGCCAAAAATGGTCACATTTAGGCACTTATTTCTTACTTATTTTGGCCTTTATGTGTGTTTTTGATATCAATTCACTAACCTTTTGGTTAGATTTCCACTTTGTTTAGTTTTGCAAAGCTTTGTTGGTTATAGTGGTTTTTATAGGTTTTTCTTTAGTTTTCTCTTCTTTTCTATCTTTGTACACTCAATTGAAAGCTTTGTGAGTAATTTTCAAGTTTCATAGATGTGCACATGTTGGTTTTAARCCTTCCTACTTGTTGGTTTGATTGTGGTTGCTTTGGTTGAGCCTTGAGGCACTTGAACGTTTGCTCTAACATCGTCTTCGAGCCATATCTTTATATATACTTTGAATTTGCAGGTGAGACTTTTTGCATTGGAAAGTAGACTCCGAGAGCTTTCCAACGGTATATTACAAGCTGCAATCCGATCATCGAGCAAGTAGTGATGGCCGTTCTAAGTTGAGCAGTTCAGGTTAAAGTTTGCACGCGCGTCGAGGTGTTGCCCGCGCGTGCATGGCACGCGCCTGCAGGGATCACCCCTCATTTCAGAAGCAATTTGGAGCGGACGCGCCTCCCAGGGTTCGCACGCGCGTCTAGTTCCCGCACGCACCTCTGCCYGCGCGTGTTGCACGCGCCTATACAGACCACCTCACTTCCAAAAGCATTTTAGGCGCGTACACGCGTCCCAGGTCCGCACGCGCCTCCACATGCGCCTCCCCTGACAGCACCTACAGCGTTTTCAAGTAGCATTTTTGGCGCGTACGTGCGTCCCTGGTCCACACACGCCCCGCACGCGCGTGTCCCCCTCGCAAGCGCATCCGCATGCGCATCCACACACGTTTACGTGGCAGCTCCTGCATGTTGACTTTGACCTGCTGACTTGACTTGGAAGAGGCTTTGAAGCACATGTCTAAATTAGTAATGGCAAACTTGTAATTATGAGAGCTTKCATTTTGGGCTTTGTATATATAGCTTGAGGAGAGAGAAACTAAAGGAGAGAGTAGTAGTAGAGAGTAGTTTTAGTTACATTTCAAAATAATTTTCATATTTCTTTTGCTTTCTTCTTCTTCTTCTTCTTCTTCTTCTTCTTCTTCTTCTTCTTCTTCTTCTTCTTCTTCTTCTTCTTCNATAAGGTAAGGAAAGAACATGAAAAATAAATAAGTGGATAGAGCATTAGAAAGCTCTAGAACGCAAGTCGGCTAGTAAGCATGGTATATATCATATCATTGATTTCTAAAAACTTGTGGGACYAAACTACTTTGAAAATCAAAATGTAATACAAAYCGGGCTTTATTATATCCRGTCTCTTTGCTTTATCAATGCCACCGGTTTTGCACTATACCTTATTTCTTACCCTAAGATACCAGATTTATGAATAATCTGGTCCCTTATTAGTGATATCTTAAGTCATTTTTGTATTAGTGAACCAAAGTTCTGTCTTGATCCATTTGCACTAAAATTTGGGGGAATAGTATCTTATTGAWCAAATAAAAGTCTGTGAGGCTAAAACCAAAACATAGTCTCATAAAAAAATGACGAACAATCTTTATTATAAAATAACAAATGAAACAAAAAAAACAAAAAATATATGACAAAAGAATCTTGTAAAAAAAGAAAATAAAAAATCTTGTCAATAATGTTCATGTTGCTTAAAAGCAATAAAAGAGGAAGTCATACTCAATCTGTCATCATCCATTCAGAACTGTCAAGTGTTTATTTTAATTCTAATAGGCTCCAATCTTGTTCCTCAAGAAGTAATATCTCATTGGCACCACAAACTGGGACTGCTTCTAATTCCTCAATGTGCTTTCTTTCAGCGTGCACTGTGGTCTCGAGAACTATTAAGGAAGTTTGATTTTTGCTTATGCCAATAAGCACTTGACTTTGCTTTTGACGAACTTCTTCCAACTCCTTCATAAGTTCTTCTTCTCTTCCCTTGAGTGTAATATTTTCCTCTTTAAAGATTCTATGATTTTTCAATGTCGCATCATAACTTGACTCTGTTTCCTTTAGCTTTGCAAGGGAAGCGAGTCGAGCTTCCTCTACCTTGTCAAAGCKTTGATGACCATCCATGCTTGATTTCAAAGCAACATARRTTTTCACAACATAACAATATCTATCCACCTTGCTTTTCAAAGGAGCAAGGTTAGATTTCAAATAAATGATACCCTTGTACACTTCTTAAGCTTCATCATGTCTTTCAGAAATTTTGTAACAGGGAATTTTTTTTAAGTCCTGCAAGGTATCCTGACCCAAGAGTTTCTATAGCTTCAGTGAAGAAACCTTGTCAAGTTGGAGCAACCTGAAGTGTAGACACAGAAATTGTTGGAACCACAGTACTAGAAAGGGGTGCTACTTTGACGCCTTTAGCTTCAAGACTTGTGGCCAAGGTTTTTGCATTAACTTCGAAGGTGGAAGGACTATCGACAAATAAATGACTTTTTGTCGGAGAAGCAGAGTCTTGCGTTTGAACCAAATTCCTTTCTATGCATATTTCCTTACCCATTCCAGGAGTTGTTTTACCAACTGAGATCATCGGGAGATGATCTGCTTCCTTAAATATTGATTCATCAACATTGATTGGTGTTTCCAAATTTACGTCAAGATCGCCAACCTAAAAAAATGAAAAACAAAAAAGGAAAGGAAGTGAACGACAAATTCATTTGTTACAAAAAAAAAGGGTACGAAATAAAATATATAAGAACAAAGTGGGGAATCTTACTTATCCCAAATCATCTGGAATGTTAGAAGGAATGGATATAACATCTAAGGTATTAGCATAGTTAGACTTATCATCCCCTAGGTCGACGACTTCATGTCCAGTTCTCCTCCTTTGGTGTTTGAAATCGACATTAGACTCTGATTTTGCATCACTGGTGTTCTTATCCTCATTCGCTTTCCTACTCCCGGCCTTAGCCGAAGAATCTCTTCTCGTAATACTTTCACCGGTACCTTAATTTTGAGAAGTATTCCCATCAAGTCGGTGATCACCGCCCACTTCATGATGTGGATTTCTCTTCTTTGACTTTGAAGAATCAGATTCAGCGGTCAAGCAAGGCTTCCMAATGTAGTGCCTAAGGTTTGAGATTGACACCGAAGTCCACCAGTCATAAAATTTAGGTGTCCGCAATTGATGCACGTCTAAGGAAAGATAAGGAGCACACACTCGAGAATTGTTGCCTTCAAACAAAAGTAATCTCCAATGCCTTGAGGCGTGGTTATAAGAGACCTTTCTATCGCTTACAGCACGAGTTACCGCACTTGGAATATCTTTTCAAAATTCGAACTTTCTGCTAAACCTATGAGGTAAGGTTTGATATAAAAGTCATCGGCACGACGAATRACAAGATGGCCGGAACGAAGTGAAATGAGATAGCTAAACTCCCTCCGATTTAAATTTCCATCATCAAAAAGCATGATGTTCTTGTTTTTATTCATGATATTACATCCGACCTTAGCCTCAKAATCTTCATGCATAAGACGTCGCACTTCAATGTCCTAAAAAACTTTTGATCCTTGGGCACTTGAAAAGCAAACCATCATGGGACCTCGTGGTGAAGGATCGACTACATGGTAATGGAAAATAGTGCCGCAAGCCAACCATAAAGTAATGAGTGGAAAATAAGACACGGAGTAGAGGGTGGAAGAGCCAGAAATGGTATTAAGCCTTGATAATACCGCCAACACCGGGAGAAGGCTAAATGTTTCCCGAAAGCTGATAAGTGCCAAAAATGGTCACATTTAGGCACTTTTTTCTTACTTATTTTGGCCTTTATGTGTGTTTTTGATATCAATTTCACTAACCTTTTGGTTAGATTTCCACTTTGTTTAGTTTGCAAAAGCTTTGTTGGTTATAGTGTTTTTATAGGTTTTCTTTAGTTTCTCTTCTTTTCTATCTTTGTACACTCAATTGAAAGCTTGTGCAGTAATTTTCAGTTTCATAGATGTGCACATGTTGGTTTAAGCCTTCCTACTTGTTGGTTTGATTGTGGTTGCTTTGGTTGAGCCTTGAGGCATTTGAACGTTTGCTCTAACATCGTCTTCGAGCCATATCTTTATATACTTTGAATTTGCAGGTGAGACTTTTTGCATTGGAAAGTAGACTCCGAGAGCTTTCCAACGGTATATTCAACTGCAATCCGATCATCGAGCAAGTAGTGATGGCCGTTCTAAGTTGAGCAGTTCAGGTAAATTTGCACGCGCGTCGAGGTGTTGCCGCGCGTGCATGGCACGCGCCTGCAGGGATCACCCCTCATTTCAGAAGCAATTTGGAGCGGACGCGCCTCCCAGGGTTCGCACGCGCGTCTAGTTCCCGCACGCACCTCGCCCGCGCGTGTTGCACGCGCCTATACAGACCACCTCACTTCCAAAAGCATTTTAGGCGCGTACACGCGTCCCAGGCCGCACGCGCCTCCACATGCGCCTCCCTGACAGCACCTACAGCGTTTTCAAGTAGCATTTTTGGCGCGTACGTGCGTCCCTGGTCCACACACGCCCCGCACGCGCGTGTCCCCTCGCAAGCGCATCCGCATGCGCACTCCACACACGTTTACGTGGCAGCTCCTGCATGTTGACTTTGACCTGCTGACTTGACTTGGAAGAGGCTTTGAAGCACATGTCTAAATTAGTAATGCAAACTTGTAATTAGGAGAGCTTTCATTTGGGCTTTGTATATATAGCTTGAGGAGAGAGAAAACTAAAGGAGAGAGTAGTAGTAGAGAGTAGTTTTAGTTACATTCAAATAATTTTCATATTCTTTTGCTTTCTTCTTCTTCTTTCTTCTTCTTCTTCTTCTTCTTCTCTTCTTCTTCTTCTCTCTTCTCTTCTTCTTCTTCTTCTTCTTCTTCTTCTTCTTCTTCTTCTTCTTCTTCTTCCTTCTTCTTCTTCTCTTCTTCTTCTTCTTCTTCTTCTTCTTCTTTCTTCTTCTTCTTCTTCTTCTTCTCTTCTTCTTCTTCTTCTTCTTCTTCTTCTTCTTCTCTTCTTCTTTCTTCTTCTTCTTCTTCTTCTTCTTCTTCTTCTTCTTCTTCTCTCTTCTTTCTTCTTCTTCTCTTCTTCTTCTTTCTTCTTCTTCTTCTTCTTCTTCTTCTTCTTCTTCTTTCTTCTTCTTCTTCTTCTTCTTCTTCTTCTTCTCTTCTCTTCTCTTTTCTTCTCTTCTTCTCTTCTCTCTCTTCTTCTTCTTCTTCTTCTTCTTCTTCTTCTTCTTCTTCTTCTTCTTCTTCTTCTTCTTCTTCTTCTTCTCTTCTTCTCTTTTCTTCTTCTTTCAAATCTCCATTAAAGAGTCAGCTTCAAAGTTTTCATCATGTTGGCCTAGAATCTTCATTTCTTGCTCAAATTTTACAATCTTTATATGCTTTTGACCTAGAATTTCAAGGTAATTCCATTTCTTTGCTTAGATTTCAGTTTTATTGTAGTTTGCTATTAGTTTTGCTTGATTTTTGTTTTTGCAACTTTTTGTGGGTATTGTTAATGCTTTTGCTTTTGAGTTCTTTTGTTACTAGATTGTTTCTACTTGTGTTTGTGAAGGTTTTGGTTGTAGTTTTKCTTGATTTGGAGTAGTTTTGAGTAGTTTCTTTGATACCCTTTTTGTTGATACAATTTCTTTCTTTAATGGCTTCTTATTCATGGTTTTCCTTTGTTTTTCATGTTATTCAATTACTAAGCATGTTGTATGAGTAGTTTAGCAACTTAGGAGTACTAGAATTCCCTTCTATAATCATTTCAATGCCAAGATGATATAAATTGTTCTCTCCAATCACCATATTTGCCTTGAATTGTGATTTCTCAAACCTTATTGCTTTRGACTTGGCCACCCATTGTTTTTGGGGTGAGAGTTGCTTGATTCAACCCTTACAAGGGATTGTGTGGATTGACTTGGGTATTGGTTTGATTCTTGATTGTTCAATTCTAGTAAAAGCTTAAGGGGACTTGGGTTTGAACTTGACTTGAGAGGGTTAGTTGACTTGGGAAATGATATTAATCAAATTTCCAAACCATGATTACAATGACCCTTTTTTATGGAGTAGAACACATACTTTGATTGGCATTATTATCCATTACTATAGAAGGTGACAACTAGTATCTCCTAGGTGTTTTAGAATATTTGTTTTTCCAAAACTTATTTCAAGTGTTTCCATTAGCTAGTTTTCAATCAAAATTCCCTTTTCAAAGTTTAATTGCTTGCCAAGTTAGTTAAGTTCGGATTTGAACTCCTTTAATTCCTTCTCCGTGGATCGACTCCTTACTTGCTACTATACTTGTGTATAGCTAGTAGTATCGATTTATAAATTTCATTTGAGAGTGTCCCGGTTTGGCTTTCTACCTAACGACCCTAGTCGGGCACCCGTCACAAGCCATCAAAACAACAATTTCAAAGGTGCCTAGTCTGATCAATCTGCTATCTTCGTTTTCTGAAAGCACAWAGACACATAGCCAACAAGACAAAAATGCAGTAATATAGGTTGTCTCTCTCCTGACATCTCCCTCTACCCCCAACAAAGTTAAACATCGCTAGTTCACTTTCAAACCAGCCCGACGGAGGATCCCTCAAGTTTCTACTAGGGTTGTGTGTAGATTTTGGAGGAACATCAGTATACCTCCTTCGCTTCACAGTAGTGTTATATGTGATCTTTTGCTTGCACCAAAATTCTACCCATTGTCTCACTGTGACACCTTTCTTCGACTCATGACGTTGAGAAATATGTCGATAAACACTTAGTAAGTACTCACAAGCCTTGGAGATATGTCGCTCACCCTTGTTACTTTTAGCTCTCAAAGTCTAAATGTCAGGGACGGTTTCATAGTATGCAACGTATAAGTGGATGGACACCAACTTTCACAAAATGCACGCAAAATGTTGATATCCCTGTCGTAAGAATAAAGAGAGGCATATATTGCATCAAAAATTGAGGTATGTTCAAGAGCATTACCAAATCTAGACAATACGTCTTTAGTCCATTCCCAATAACTTGGAATATAATAGTAATCTCCAATGAATTTCACAGTTGTTGGTCTTCCACTTAGCATTGCCAGACACAATTGAACGGCCTAAAAGTGGAGGCTTGTCATTCATGGCTTTCCTATCAAGTATAGTGTTTTGAAGAACAAAAGATTTTGCCCCACCCATGTTACTTAGATCGATCTCCTTGGAAATTTGACTTAAAAAAAAATTAGGGGTCGGCAAATCTATTCAAGTCACAGGACGAAGCAAAGACTGGCGAATGACTAAGCAAGTTCTAGATTTTGGAGGATCATCCTCATGGTCAACCAACGCAAGGAGTTTACGTGTGCAATCAACAAACTCCTTCAAATACAACATCTTCTCAAACCTAACAAAAAGGCATATGTTTGGACGATTAAAAAAATAAAATAAAAAAAATAATACAAGAAGCGTTACATTCAATGTCGATCATCCAAGCGCACTTGTGTTGGAGGTCTTCCTCTATACACGACCTTGAGGTGTTAGGTTCAGCATGACCAATAGGATGACCTAACACCCCCGACGGGTCAACCACGATAAGTATGTTGACCCGTCGCGGAAGTAGTAAGCATTGACCTTGTTGTTGTTAGAGGTCTTCYGCTATACACGGCCTTGAGGTGTTAGGTTCAGCATGATGACCTAACACCCCCGACTGGTTCAGCACGACAAGCATGTTGACCCATCACGGTGGTAGTAAGCATTGACCTTCTTGTTGTTGGAGATCTTCCACTATACACGACCTTGAGGTGTTAGGTTCAGCACGACCAGCATGATGACAACCTCAAAAAGTAAAAAGTGCATGAACGTTGGAAATTTGCCTTTCGCCTTTTATTTTTCATTTTTCCACTCCTTTTTTTWGTCGAATTTTTTTTATATTTACCTTTTCTTCAAAAGGAGAAATTCAAAAGTCYGACGTCCGCTTACAATTACTTGACTCGACAAAGATGCAACGCCTAATAATGATTCTAGTTTACAACCACTTCGACATTACGACGCCTAAGCGATGATAAGCTTGTTATATTTGGACTATTATATGACTCGATGACTTGTTTATTATGTATACAAAGCTAGGGTCCTTATTCTAAAATCACGTAGCACGTTGTCACACTAGAATGATTCCTATATGCAAAAGAAAAAAAAACAAAAGTCCARGCAGTCCAACCACCTAGAGTCAGTTGCCACGTTTTTGAACAGGTCCGTCCGGGTGTCCAAGAGGGTCCCATGACTAGGACTAGATAGGTCCTTAACACATCCAGCCAGCTGTGATTATCAAAGGAGGTCTAAACCATTACGGCTTTGTAGGGCACGCAATCGCGCGTCATGGTGGGGATGGCCATCAAGCTTAAGAATTGGTTACATAGGTAGTGCACCAGCTTAAGCGAGGGTCATGTATCAAGTGTAGAAAACACTTATATGAGACAAGATGCCTAAAAAGCGGATACTCGGTGCCAACGACCTAAGTACCGCGTAATGCAAGATGCCTAATTAACACAATGTCGTCATAGGGACGTTGAATTCGCATAACACTTCGAGTATTGTCCACACATCACTAAAGGTAATAGCTTTAGTGAATTCCCCAGTGAAGTCGCTAGAAAACTGTACGGGTGCCGGGGYGTCACCGGGCCGGACTAGGTTCGGTCCCTYTGCTCCAGGGGGTACAATTTAATGGGCGGCTTAGTTTGTTTGCTAGAATTGAGTTCGTGCTTTTGCATAGTGTGAGTATGCCTGGAGTTGTGTGTTTATACTCAAAATGAGTAGAGGAAGTCGCCACTGCACTTCTTTCGGGAAGTTGCAGAACCTGGTTTAAGCCTTGCCTATAATTGCATAAAGCAAGGCGAAGGACTCCATCTCTAGTAGTGCACCAAAGGTCTGGATTAGTGATAAGAGTTAAGTAAAGTATGCACACCCCCCCCCCCCCGCGCGTCTATGCGGCCTCTCTGTCATTGCGAGTGCATTTGTCCAAAAGACAACAACAAACAATTCCGTTTTAAACCTAAGCAGCAAGATTATTAAGTGGTGTGTTTAACATAATCATGCATATAGTGTCTAGTTATTGTGTGTTGTTGTTCATTCAGTATCAGCGGCCCTAAGCCGGTTGTCCGTTTATCTTATTATGGTGTGAAACAAGAAACTTGTCGGTCTTGTTTAAAGCATTTTATGGATGTGAGACAAGCATGCAAGCACTCGTACAAGGAATTGAAATTTGCCTTAAAGTTGTTTTAATTTGAAATGTCGAGTAGTTGTAATCAATATTAATGCAAAATTACATAGAAAGTCGAATTCTAATCAAGCATGCAAAAGGGTGTTTAGAATTGAGAGTTTGGCCTCAATCTTACCTCGCAACACGATGTCGAAGATCAAAACGTAGCTTCGGAACCTTAGGAACCCTTGTTGAACCTTAAACCTTATAACCACTAGACTCTACAAAAGTGTATTGTGATGTGTTTTATATGTATTTGAATGTTTTATGTGTGTATTTGTGATGTATTAGAAGTATTGAAATATGCATGAGTGAGGAGAGAAGTAAAGCCGTGCAAAAGTTTCTAAAAGTTGTTAATGAACGAGGGTAAGCTAATATTTTATCAAGAACTAAAAAAGCAAGAACCTGGGCGTAATTGTGCCAGTTTGTGGCTTTGGCTGGGTGCAAAGTTTGCCATTAATTAGATTATCTTGTCGGTTTTGAAAATGAAGAAAATTAATTTTTGCTTGCAGAGAAAGCCAACTTGCGTGGAAGCCAGGAATGAACGTGGACATGCTTGGGGAGCAATCCACAACTCCGGAAGGTTCCAGAAGCTTCTGTTTCGCTCGATTTTGCGTTTTGCTTAAGAAATTCATAAATATTAATCCACAAATCAATAAATTATGGAAAAAATATGTAAAAATTATTCCTTGTAACATGTAGTATTTTGTGTTAAAATTACGTAATTTTTGGAGCTGCGTTGTTGGAAATTCCGAAAAATTTCAAAAATGCTTAGAAAATTTCTAGAAAAATGCTTAAAAATAAGTTAAAATTGTTTAAAAATTAAAAGTTATTTTTTGAGGTGCTAAGTGCTTGGAAATACCCAGTGTAAAGGAACTTGCCTTTTTCACTTCCTGTCAGAGTCCTTACTCTCTCAATTTGACTTGTGTATTGTAAGGGGTGTCTTATCATGGTCGTTTTGGGCTAGGGACAAATGTAGGTATCTACACTTAGCAAGTTATTTTGTGCTATTTTTATCAAATAATTGTAACAGGTAATGGCACAAAAATATTTCATATATTTTATTAGTTAAATTAGAAAAAATTACCAATTATGTATTTATAAAGACTTTAGGCCCGTTAGCTCGCGGATTAACCTGACCCGTAATTTAGGGGGGGTAAGGATTAGAAGTCAAGCCTGTAATAACGGGATTAGACATGCATTCCTAGGCCCGCGGGACAAATTTTTAAGTCTTATCCCKGCTCGAGTTCGGCCCAAGCCAGCTTTTAATTTGATCACCTCTATGCCAMAAATTACCATAACAAACCATGCCGGATCATGGTGCCTATGTTGTACTTGATTTTCTCCAAAGAGCCATGTCRGTTCATGGTGCCGATGTTGTATCTGATTTTCTCCAACGAGCCTTGCTGGTTCATGGTGCCGATGTTGTACTTGATTTACTCCAAAGAGCCATGCCAWTTCAGGGTGCCGATGTTGCACCTGAACCACTGCGACACACCATGCCAATGTTGGGTATAAGTGGAACCTTGACTTCTTCACAAAAGGACCAAGCCGTTTACGATAGCCGCTTATCTACACTAATCGGCCTTTCCTCTACTGGTTTCAAATGAGAATTCAATCTCAACACCTAGATAGAGCTGCTAAATCTTGACACGACCCGCCAACCCGACCCGAACCCGACACGCTATTAACGAGTTTGGGTCAAGCTTCTCAACCCGTTTAGCAAAATGACACGAAACGACATGACCCGTTAATTAAACGGGATGGGTTCGGGTTTCGTTGTTCAACCCGTGAAACCCGTTTAACCTGTTAAGCACAAAACAATATTTTGGCCGTTTGGGTCTGTTTTTGATATTTTGGGCCCAAATGTACAAATTTTACTAGCCCAAAACTGAGAAACTCCCACGCCATATTCACAAAACCCTAGCAGCTTTTCTCATTTTGCAATTGTACGCTTATTCTTCTCTGACTCATTCTCTCTCCTAAAACCTAACCTTTTTCATTGCAATTCTCCTCTCTTCTCTTCATTTTACTGCATTTTTTCTTCGGTTTTTCTCATTGTTGTTCTTCAATCTTTGCTGCTTTTGGGTTAATCTTACAACTTCAGTCAAGCAAATCACTTCTACAAGGTGAATCACTATTTTTTTAAAAAAATTTTAGTCGATTTAAATATTTTTTTGCTCGAAATTAGTTGCTCGAAATTTGTTTAYATTTTCTGGTTTAAAATTAGTTGCTCGAAATTCATGTCTTACAATTTCTGGTTTAGAACAGGGAAAATTGCTCGAAATTATTGCTGTATTTGTGCTATATTTTTGCTATGTTGCTCGATATTACGCATTTATGCTCAATATTTCTGCTATTTTTCCTGCTATAACTGTCGATCCCCATATAATGTTGTGTGCCAAAAACTTTCAGAATTAAATTTATACTAATATACTGCCATGTTGTTTCAAAATTAAACTTTTTGTAAGTGATATTTTATCAAATTTTTGCAGTGAATTTGTCAAGTATTTCTGCTGAATCAGAACTAATTATTAAAAAGCATAATAATACCAGGTTTTATTGTTCTGCACATATAGGAGTATAGGACTTATACAAATATACAATGTTGACTGTTTTTGTATGAGATAGTTTTTGTATAATCTGGCTGTATTTGTTTATTTTCCCATTGTTGGTTGTAATTTTGTAGATGGATAATCAAAGAGATAGTACAATGGGAAGTCCATTTGATAGTCCTTTGGAGAGCCCAATTGCGTTAGATTCTGATGAAGAGGTTAACGAGAATGAGCCTCGCGCACCTACTGCACATTTACCGCCAACTAGCAAACCAAATTTAGCATYGGAGGGAGAGTGCTAGATGTGTATAGGAGTTYGTTGAATCCAAACACGGCCGAAGCTTTGATTTGTGTGAGGGATTGGGTATTTCAAAAAGGTAAAAAATTTAACTTGAAAATTTATTTACTAGAAATCTATTAATAAGTTTCTAATATTATTATTTTGGTTTGTTAACTTGGCTAGATGCAAATGAAGATGAAATGAATGTGTTGTGTAATCAAGTGGCGGGATTAAGCGTAGAAATAAGCGACGAGGATGATGATCATGGGAGCTCAAAGAATATCCCCGAGGCTATTTAAAATCACTTGSATTTGGATTATTATGATGTGTTCAATTTGAACTTTGTTATGGATTTTATGTATTGTTTTAATYTCTTAAATTTAGACTTCAAGTTTGTTTGGAACTTATGTACGGATTGGAGAATTGTTGTTTAAGGCTATTTGCCTATTTAAATTGTTGTTGTTTAAGTATTGAACAGGTTTAATTTACTAATAAGTCCTACAAGGGCAGAATTTTTATGTATGACATAGGCAGCAAAATCACAGCCTCACAGGTTGTTAGTTTAATAAATTAATAGGTATATAGTTAAACACTTAAACGGGTCATTAAACGGGTTCACGGGTCAAACGGGTTGAGCGGGTCGTGTTCAGGTTAGACTTCCCAACCCATTTAATTAAACGGGTCGAGTTCAGGTCRTGCACTTCCAACCCGTTTTTTTTCAACCCGACACGAAACTAACACGACAAAATTAGGCCAGAACCTACAAGCAAAATTAGGCCAAGATAAGAAGCCTGTATCGCCAGYCGAAATGTTATATAAAAATGGCWGATCAACTTCAATTACAATTGAACTAATTTGAGGGGCAAAGATGTGCCACTCAAAAAGGACACCACACGTGTCACAATATTAGAAAACAAGAGAAAGAGGAAAAAG
Source organism: Bassia scoparia (assembly GCA_008642245.1). Taxonomy (NCBI): domain Eukaryota; kingdom Viridiplantae; phylum Streptophyta; class Magnoliopsida; order Caryophyllales; family Amaranthaceae; genus Bassia; species Bassia scoparia. The sequence goes on from SNQN01003192.1 coordinate 41,984, forward strand.
AAAAGAAATTAAAAGGACTCAAGGGCTAAGATGGAGGGAAAGAAGAAACAAATCATGAAGTGACACTTGGCATCACCTAAGTGAGCCAAATAGCGACACAATTCCTTATAAATACCCCTAAAAAGGATGATGTGACAACAATGCTACACTCTTTCCCATCATTGCAGTTTTCTCTCTCCAATCGTTAGTTCGAATCCCGAGGTGAAACAGACAACCAAAACCTAGCAGGCGACTATTCTAATAGGCGACCTAGCTAACCAACCACTCTTTATTACCTTGCCTATTTACTTTTTTACTTTTAACCCCCTTGTTCACGTACTAACTTGAGCGTCGAAGGGGAAATAACCTTGGCAAGATTATTCTCCTTTGTTTTAGGTGTATGGAGGATCGAGACGGAGCTCATCCAAGCCTTGGAAGTCTGAGTAGCATCGAGAGGAAGCCGATCAAGACCCACATATTATAAATTTATTGTYCTTTTGAAATACTTGCAACAACTATCACCAAACTTTGTGTTCTTTTTTAAAAGCTCCACTGTTTTCTCCAATTTTTTGTCAATTTTTTCTTAACCTACTATTTTGGCTTTCTTTGCTGGAGGGTTATACTTTTTAACGTGTAATTTTTTCTTACCTGATTTTTTTAACATTTAATTTGTTTTTTACTCGATATTTTTTATTTATAGATGTATAAAACCATTTTTTTACCATACGCTATTACATAAATTAGAGTTTAAATAATAATAAAAATTTAATTAATTAATTAATTAATTAATTAATTTTAATGGTGATTTGACAATATTTATCTTGTGATATACGATCGTTGCTAACAAACATACTTTGTGCAGAACCTTTTTCCAGGGCCGTCTCAATAAGTTTGGGGGCCCTGTGCGATATTTATCACGACTCACGAGCATTAAAAACAAGAGGATTTTTTTAAAATATGAAGCGTTTATGATATACTCACTGTTTATAATATTTTATAAAAACAATTGTGTGGGTTCAAACCCAAAATCATTCTTTTTYCCCATGCAAATATCAACCACTSATAATCTATACTCAATTAATAGTAGCATTTTTGTTAGATATTTCACATAAATTAAAAGAAATTTCTAAGCAAAAATGGRTCCTAGARAAATTGGGGCCCTGTGCCGTCGCCCGTGGAGCACAAGCTACGGGCTGGCTCTGCATGGTATTTCAAAATTACACATTTAAATACATCCAAATCTTCAACGMAAAGATATTCAACAACAGAAATTTTATCTAATAGGGTTTTCGTCTAAATTATAAGTTATTTATATTTCGTATTTTTTTTTGAAAAAAGAGAAGAAGTGGGAAATTAGTGATTTTTTATTTTTAAAAAATTGCAATAAATGTTTGTTCATGGGAAGTGAATAATGGCGGGAAACACAATAAGGCTCTGTGAATGTTCGCTTTCTCGATCTAACAATTATAGTACTCAATTATCGTTTCAAAACCCTAGCAAATAGGTTGGGGAAGAAGTGAAGTTGGAGGAGAGAGAAACGCTTCAAATGGATCGATATGTTGTTCCAATTGAACCTTCAATCTCAAATCCTAAGCCAACTAGAAGGTACTTCATACTTTTTCTTAGCTTCCTAATCATTTATTTTAATTTATAATTTGCTGTAATTTAAGAATGATAAATTGCTGCAATTTTTTTAATTAAATTTTGTTGGGGATTTGTTGTGGTTTATTGAAGGTCTCGTTGGAAAAGAACTGAAATTGAAGTGAATGGTTATGTTGAATCCAAGTATAAACACGAAATGTCGACATTATTGGTTCAATCTTATTCTGAGGTTGGATTTTGTTGAAATTTAATAATATTAACATTGAGMTCTTTGCGTCTTTTGTTGATTTATTTGCCCGTTTCGGTTCGATTATGATTGTTTTTCTATTCATTGTGATTTTTTGTGATTATATGGTTTTATTTGTTGTTGTAAGATTGGAGTGTTTTCTCACCTGTACCATATTGATGGACGTCCGTGTGCAACCCATGTATGTTTCCTAAATTATCTCGAATTTTTGTTTCTCGAAAACTATAAGGAGCTTAATAGAGTAGACTTTGATTGGTAACAGAATGCCACTGATTGTAACTCCCTGGTTTTGCGCAGATGGACCGTGTTATGTCGTTTGCTGGCTTGGATCAACAAGGATCCTTTAAGACGTATGTTTATACCTGATTATATGATTCTGTTGTTGAATTGATCTTAGGATAACGCGGAAATGATGTTCTGCTTGCTAGCTTGCTGTTATTGGCATTAATATCAAGTTGAGGAAATGCATACAAGATCATATTTTGGTCGCAATATTATTATTATTTTTATTTTTTTAATTTATACCATTTGACTTTGTTTTACATCATTTGAGACTCTCTTTGATCTGTTATAGCATTACTTTCCCACACAGTTTATTTGTGATTTTTCACCGGAATGGATGTATAGCCTTTATGAATACAGATTATTCATCACCAGCTTGTTCATCAAAGGCCGTTGTAAATTGTACTCGATAACAGTTTATCAAAGTGCATTATAATCACTATTGATATGGCAACTCCTTATAATTTCTTATATTTAATTACTAAATTTACACACTTGCATATATGTGTTACATCAACATTCATGGGAAGAAAATGTTCCCATTTCACCATATTGTCATTTGTGGACTTTCCCGTGAATGTTGCTTGTTTCCAATCAATCAATCAATCAATCAAAGCCTTAATCCCATAAGTGGAGTCAGCTAAGATGAACCAGTATTATTATCCCAGGACGTCATCCACAATGATTTTCTAGTTACTTGTTTCCCTTTCCATTAAATTTTGTGTGTAGGCTAATCCAAAGGGAACCTTCCCAATTGTTAAATGTGGACCCATCCACCCTTTTTCTTTTTTTTTTTAATAATATATACAAAAGTACAAGCGTTTCAAAGTTAGTGAATGTGATGGGGTATTGAGAAATAGGAGAGAGAAATAAGATGAGGAGGTTAATGAATGAGGGTATGGAATTGTATAATGGAAAGGATATATGATAAAGTTAGTCGAAAATGACGTGGACTAATGAAGTGAGGAGAGAGAAATATGGGGACCCCCGTGAATTTTGATGCTCTAATTCGTTTTCATCGCAAGTACTTCCTGTGGTATTAATATCCAAGTAATTGCTACTCTTTCATTACCATTCATCTTTTTGCTCATTGAATACTGTTTTGCCTTGCCATCCTTAATTCTTCTTTGCAGGCATGGTGTATCTGCTTTGGAGTTCGATAATCAGGTAATAGCAGATCACTATCAACTTATATTGTCTCTGAAGAACTGGCTAGAGTGATCTATAACGTCTATTACTAAAAAAATTCCTTTTATTCTGCTTCTATTTCTGTTGTTCTAGCCTTCTAGGTATTGAAGAAAACATCTGGTTTTTTCATATGTTGAGTAGTGCCCAAGAAATCAGTTTGAGAGGAGGAAAATCTCGTGTCATTTCATTCAATGTCATTCACCACTACATGGTGTGCTATTTGTACTAGGATGGCAGAGTATCTGTAGCACAATGATTAGCAGCATGACTCAGCAATAAGACAAAAAAAGGAAATAACAACCTAAGCTCAGCTCACCTTATTACAGTGCACAAGCACACACACTACATACAACTATCATTAAACAAAAAATAAAAGAGCTGTCTATTTTAATCCCCAACTTAATACAACACTGCCGTAGAAATAAAACAGTGTCATTCAAGTTCTTCAAAATAGCTGCAGTTAACATTCTATCAACCAAACGCAAAACTATTCTTGGTGTAATTATTTGTGTTGTTTGTCTGTTCTTTTATTGACATCTTTCAGTCTATTCCAAGGAAATGTAGGTTTAAAGTAGCTTCTGCCATAATGATAGATTCTTGTATCCGAAATGTGTTATACTGAAACCAGAAACTGTCATGGTCTGGCAATATGTCTTAGCTTACATTTGAAATATTTTTCGTTCAGCATTCACTCAATAGCCTGTATTGATTCTTGTAAATTTTCTTTCAATCTTTCCTTGCATACTGTTTTTTCTTTCCTCTGTCATCATTGCTTGTCATATTCATCCTGTGTTCTGCAACAGGGGATATACTTAGCATCAGTGACAAAATCCGGTTGTTTGACGGTGCATGAATTTGAATCTTTGTATTGCCAGAGTAATGTGATATCACAATGTACGTTTCTGATTTCGTTTTTTCCCTTTCAGTTGGATAGAATTCATGATGTTTCTGAACAATATGATAATTCATATTTCCAGAGGTTTTTTTGATTAGTTCTTCCATTTTGAATAGTTAAACATCGAGTCTCTCTTCCACACTCATACCACTGTGCTAGCACAAAGTTTCAGCTAATATTAGTCTTTCCTCTTTTGTGTTTAGATGTCTTTTGTAGTATCTTTATCCGTACTCTTTTACATAAACTTAATTATCTTTCTGCAGGGTGGAAGGAGGATGRAACGAAGCATCTTTTGCACATCGCTACTTGTAGAAATCTTGATTCTGTTAGATGGAATCCTGCTAATCAAGATGAGGTTCTGTCTCATAAATAATACTCCTTAGATGTTCTACGTTATTGTTTAGCAGACATGTTTTAGATGCATTGGATGATACAACATTAATTTACATTGTTCTCGCTGTGCCTTACATTTCATTGCACTATAAGCAATATGCATTGGAAATTTGTTTGATTATGCATCTTCTAACTCTGTGGTGCGTGTATGACGTATTCTACCATGGTGCTTCAAAGCATAAACTCTCTTATCATTAGGTGCACATGCTTCCATATTTGAAACTAGGTAATTGCCCAAGCAAATGCTCGGTTTTAATAATATGTATAAAACTATAAATTATTCTTATACTTACAAAATATCTCTTTTAAAATTCAATTACTTAATATAAGGATATAAAAAGATATTTTACAATTATATACGGAGTAGTATTAATCAAGCATGTTTGAATTATTATTTTCAAAGCACATTTATTATCTTCCTATACTTAATAATTGTTTTATTATCTTATATGCAATCTTATTAAGGGAATATGGGAGGGAAATTTAGGAGGGAAAAATGAGATAGTGGGGATTGCTTTAGTTATATTATATAGATATAGATTTGTTGCAGGGAAAGAAGTCATATGCTAGGGATGCATGTTTTGATGCACTATGTTCTGCTTGGATAGCCCTTGGATTTGACAACTTTTCCCCCCTAATGTGGAACAGGTTGCTTGTGCTTCACTAAAGAGCAGTGAAATTTTGATTTTTGACATTGGTTATGTTTCCTCCGACCCTATTGAAGTAAGATTCTAATGGTCTTCCTTTTCCTTTCTCTGTTTAGAGTCTTTTTTAAATCTATGAGATATTTATGTAAATTTTGTGTGCTCTGTGAAATATAGTGATGTAATTGAATAATCAACATCTTGTTGTATACTCGTCTGTTAATTTTTGGTGTTGGGTCAAAGTCTTGTGTCTTTGTATACTTTATCGCTGATGCCATTGTGTCAACTCCTCCATTCAGATCTTGAGAAAGAGGCCTTCCATCACAATCCATGGCTCTAATGTTGTTACGGGTTTCTCAGATATAGCTTTTGCATCGTCTGATGATTCTAGGTATATGGGTGCATTTAAAATTTAAACATGTAAAAGTTTGAAAATATTTAATGTTGATGGATGTCTTCTTTGTTTCTATTTTTAGCCCTCTACTTGTTCAACTGTTACGTATCGACCTTTTTGTTGATACAAGGCTCAGATTCAGAAATATGCTGCTTGACATTTGCTCTTTTCTTAAGCTGTCTCATCATGATTGAGGTGATTGGACTGACTACTTGTATTGTGCTCTACATGGCCTCAACAGAGTTTATGCTTCTGATACCTATGGTTCAATCAATATATGGGATAGAAGAGCAGGTGTTTTCCCGTCTGTTGAGCTGACGACCAATTCCCAGAATGGTCTTAACAGTATACAATTAAATGCTGAAAATCAGGTAGGTTCAGTTTAGCTTGATGCTTGTACATATCTCTTGAATTTACATTCATGGACTATTCATGATGATAAACTTGCCTCCCAGGAAAATGCTGCTCAACTCCCATCCATGTTATTGATGATATTGGTCATTTAAAATTCTCATATAGATTCTGGAACTCAAAACCTTGCTTAGCTATCTGCTTTGAAGAATCCCCTGTACTGAATGCATACTGAATAGATGGGAGTAAGTCATTGCTCCATGGACTACCTGTTAAAAGGGTTTTCAAATCATGATCTATGATCCTATGTTTGTACGTTTGAACTCTTTAGGAACTGCKCAAGATCAAAAATGTTTTGGCTACGTGCTCTGTTAGGTGTAGTAGGTTCATATCATTTAACTTCAGAAGTCACTGTTATTACTGAGTGTTGGCTTACACATGAGCTGTGGGCCTTGTGGCATAATCAGGTTTCATAGAAAATAGATACCTAAGCGCATTAATGGCTTGTTAAGTGGTAATGTGGTATGAAAGATCATTATGAGTTTCATCCCACATGTAATCTTGTAAGGAAAGTACTGACATCATTGTCAAATGATGATGTTAATGTAAACTCATATTTCAAACATGTATTTTTGCTTTATATGTTTCCGTTACCACCAATACGACAATAACAGACCCCAAAATAGATACGCAAGCAAGATACTTTGAGATGGATTAGCATTGTGATGCGTATTTACTTGTGACTTTTTTCAAAATACAGATAATAATTGCAGAAGTCACCATTTACTTCCATGAATACCATCTACCCAATGGGCTGTAACTCCCTGTAAGTGTCTAATATAGAACTGCGTTCTATGTAAAATCAGGCAGTAGTCCTAGGATGTCTGCAATAGACCCCTTGGGAACTTAAGTGATTTGTATACGATTGAGTTGTGAGGTCATAAAAATGGCCCGTTAGGTATGTTTAAATACCTTTTTTTTTTTTTTTTTTTTTTTTTTTTTTTTTTTTTTTTTTAAAGCTGTGCTGAACTACACTGTTGACATATACAAAGTACACTATAAAAGTATTGCACATGGACTCAATACCTAATAATTGTTTACTCATTTCAGATTGTTTTTGGAGCTGGTAAGCAGGGAATGATATATATGTGGGATCTTCGTGGTGGAAGAACAGCAGCTGCTTTTCAGAGCCATAAAGAGGTTGAGCAGATTCAGCTGTTTGATGCTAAAACAAACCCAACACCCTTTCCCCATAGGAAAAGGAAAGAAAGTGGACATTGATATAATCTGTTCAAGTGTTGAATATTACAGTATGAAACCTAGTAATGTTTTCATGCGATTATAGTTCTTTCTCTTCACTGAACCACATTTATTGCTGCTAGAAATTTACATTGTATACTTGGTCTCTTGGTTATTGTTGGCTCATATGTGATATTTGTGGTGTTTGTACTTAGGCATACCATCCACCTATGGCATCAGTGAAAGTATCATCGTTACTAGAGAAAATCAAGTCACTTAAGGTATCTACAAGCGTACAGCAGATGTTAAAAAATTATTTGCTTGCTACATTTCATATCTCAATTCTGTTCTCAGTTCATACATGAAGTAGGTTTATATTCAAAAACTGTGATTATGTGTGTAAATTTAATATTAAAAGAACAAGAATAAATGTCTTTTCACAGGCTCAATCAGACATTATCCCAAGGGATATACACTCAATCAATTTGGATCCTTCTTCGTCATATCGGTTGGCATTTCACCTTGATGATGGCTGGTAGGTTTTGAAACAGTTATGTTTATGCTAGATGTGTTTCACACGTTAGTATAGCACATTGACCCAAGTAATATTAATTGTGCCCTTACTCCCTTAATTCTGATCAATAGTTAACCTGGTTCAATGTTGTTGTGATCTTGTTCATCTTTTCTCAAGGACCATTTAACTTGACGTCGACAAAAAATTCTTAATTCAACAGTACTATTACATATTCAGTGAAATTTAGCCAAAATGCTTTGTGCTTTTGCAGGTCCGGCCTTCTTGATATCCACACTTCAGAAGTGACACATATCCACTGCCCTCCTCCAGCCTGGTTGTGAGTAGACCTCCGCATTTATGTTGCATTGATGAGATTCAACATTATGATGACTGTTAATTGCCACGTGTTTATTCAATTTGATTGTACAGGACTGGTTCTGACTTATGTAATTTATTCTACCTAAGAAAACCGTCTTGGCTTTCCACAAATTCAGTAAGACTTTTCTCCTTGGATTTGAAGATAATGTTTCATGTGCAAAATACCTATTTCATCTGTTTCTTTTTAGTGACAACTTTGAGCATGACACATACTCCTASGTGAAATTTGGTTGAGTGTGAAAGTGAAAGAAAGAGAAAGTGAGGCATGTGATTAAGAGAGATATAAGAAGAATGACATGCAAAAAACGAAAGAAAAAATAGTTTCCATTAATTTGATATTTCCAAATTTGCCAATAGTTGCTACTAAAAAGAAACGGAGGAAGTATTACAGTTCCTTGCACTGAGTTTTGATTAATTTCCATCATTCCATGATGTGTCAGTTCATCGTATATTGTAAAATTAGTGCTTCCTTTAGATTTGATCTGTTGCCTTTTGGTCAGATCTATGCAGTAGGGTCATCTTCGGATAAAGGATTACACCTTTTGGATTTTTATCCTAACTCAAGTTCTCCCTGCCATGTGGAGTGCAGGTGCAGATTTTTTACTTTCTATTAGCCATTGCGCATATAACTATTATAACTACTATTTTCCTACAATCAATGAGGTGAAACTTAGTTGCTGAAATTCTAATTTTTGCGTTCTATTTTTTACGTTGTGTTCTAGTGAGGAAGTGGCGAGCACTTCTAGAAAAAATGGTTTTGTTCCACTTTCAGAAGACGTTTCTGCTTGTGTTGCACATCCACATAATGGATTCATTGTAGCTGGGACAAAGGTCTGTCTCCTGTATTATCCTTTCTTGATGTTCTCATTGCAGCTAGTTTGTCTATGTTTAATTATGTTTGTCCATATGGTATGACAAACGATGCCTTTTGGTCAAATGTAAGAATTGGGAATATTTTGATTTGTGTGGTTCATTCTACTGGAGTAGCATTGGATATCTTTGATTGTGGCAGTGCGCTCAAATACCCAAGTGGTGATTGATAACGCTTTGATTCTGGGCGTTTTGGGCATCTAAATGCCAAAAGCCCCCATTTACATTTTGTATACTAGCTCTAGTGTTCGTGAGGCAATACGATTTAACCTTAGTATTTTTTCATTCTCTGATATTTCTGCAATTGGTTTGTTTTAGCAAGCATCACTGCTGATGATTGGCCAGCAGAAGAAGGCCTTGCGAGGTGATGAAGGTTCTTGATAGAATTAGAACCTACTAAAGATGAGAGACTTTTTATCCTTTAATACCAACAGCAGAACCTTTCCGTGATCAGAAAGCCAAAAGCTGCTAGCAACACCAGGAATTCCGCTACTTTTGTGTTTCAGAGATTCCCCCTTCGAATATCACCATTACACCATAAATGTGCTGTTTTAAGACAGTTGGGGCGAGTTATTAACATCTTTTGCCAAAGATTGAGTAGCATTCAAAGAAGACGTATCGAATCAATACCACTGCAAGTGAAATCATCCAATTTCAACGTAGTTGTAGCCTGAAGATTATCAGGAATTGAATTTCTGATAGTCTGAATATATCATGTGTATATGACGCTGTATCGTTAAAACAAAACCTATTGATTGTTATGTACRATTTAATAGGCCTTGTTTGGTTGCCTTTGATTTACATGGGTATTCAAAATTCCCATGAATACCAAAACTTCTTGTTTCTTTGTCTTGAAAAGGTAAAACTTTGCAAAATGGAAATTTATGGAATTGTAACATCCCAAAAAAATTGGGAATTTAATCACCCTATCTTCCCTTGCTCATTTACAATTAAATGGGATTTGCAAATCCCTCATAACAATCAAACAAGTTTATGAAATTCTCATGAGGGAAGTAATCTATATAATAATTTATAGGAAAAATTGYCAACAACTACCCACTTTTTGTCGACTTTTAGAAACAACTATCCACTTTTTATTTTTTTGAAAACAACTATCCACTTTTTTTGAAAACTTTGCGAACCACTACCCGTTAACGGTTTTACGCTAACACCGTTAACTCCAAGTAACCAAGCCACCATGAACCACCACTCCCTCACTGCCCTGAGCTGTTACCTACCACWGACCACCGCTTTCCATCGGAGCAGCCCACCAGCACCATCGCAGACAAGGCAACAGCCCACAACCACCACAGAACAGCCACCACCATTCGCGGCGAACCATATATGACATTTTTCTCAGCCTTCCACCCATTTTTTGGACATGGTTTCTTCATGAAAGTTGTATATCTTGGAAAAATACATGAAATAGGCTCAAGAATTACTTAATTTGGAGTTGTATTCAAGTAGTTACGCCCTTTGCAAGTTTAAAATCAAAATTCCCCAAATTGAAAATGAAAACCCTAAATTGAATTGATGGTGGTTTCCAATTGATTGATTTTCRAAATTGGGGATAGACTTTCGGTTTTGTGGTGATTTCGAACGACTCGAATAACATGGTGGTGGTGATTTAYGAAATTSAGAATTGGTGGTGGTCATTTTCGAAACCTAAATTGGTGGTGGTGGTGGATGGTTGAAATTAGGGATAGAATGCTTTGAAGAATAGCGCGGTTCGTGGGGTCCTGGTGGTGCGGTTTTGGCTGGGGTGGTGGTGCGAGTTTGGCTGGGGTACGGTGGTGTGGTTTGGGGTGGTTGTTGGGGGTGCTAGTTTGTGGCTTGCTGCGAGGGGAAGGGATGCTGCAGGGGAGGGGGGAGGGATGGCAGGGGTGGTAGCAGTTTAGGGAGGTGGCAGAAGGGTTGTTGGTGGTTTGGAAGGAAGAGAGTTAACGGTGTTAGCGTAAAATCGTTAACGGGTAGTGTTTCGCAAAGTTTTCAAAAAAAGTGGTAGTTGTTTTCAAAAAAATAAAAGTAGGTAATTGTTTCTAAAGTCGACAAAAAGTGGGTAGTTGTTGGCAATTTTTCCTAATTTATATATAACTATTACTAAAACATTCCACCCTTCCATTTTTTCCTCCAAAATTTCCCTCCCAAACACTTTTTAATTAATGATTGTATAAAGAATATAAAATATAATTAATGAATATTGATGTGGCACCCTGCTGGCTGCCACGTGTCCTTTGAAAGGGTGATTAGGCAACCTTAATATGCTCTATTGGCTTCATTATGGAGAATATATATGTAGACACCTGAAATGTGTCTCCCAAAATGAGTAATCGTGATGAAAATACCGCGTCTGCGTTTGTTTCGACTCGGAAAGATGCTTTGAACTCACGGAAGTTGGAAATACGTGAGTCGTACCGGAATTATTGAGCAAAGGTCACTTACAGGCAAACATATTTTCTTTCGGTTTCTCGATAAACTCAAAGGTTTCGAAGGTTTTCAAACAAGTCACGCTGGCGATTCTCGTGCTTTTTGTTTCATCATGTGCGTCACATTTTTCTGAATCCGCCAATATTTTTAAATATTTTTCTGATTTTCTAGATTTTCTATGAATTTTGCAATGTTTAAATACGCAGAATACGCAGAAAATAGTGATAATTGAAAATACCCGGAAATACGTGGAACCTTCTAGAACATTCTAGAAACTCTTGTTGGAGAGGCAGGGTGTCTAGGTGCGTCGAATCAAGGAAATCACGAATAAATCGGAGGAATCGAATATATTTGAGATTTTTGGAAAAAATATACAAAATCATTGAGCGTATATACGCAGTGATGAGCGTATATACGCTCAACAGGAGCGTATATACGCTCAACAGGAGCGTATATACGCTCAACCTTACTATACGAATTTGCCAAAAATCCATGGAAAAGGAGAAGCGTATATACGCTGGGATGAAGCGTATATAGTCTTCACCTGCGTTATATACGCTCATCTCCAGCGTATATACGCAGGGTTTTTCCTGCCTTCGTTTTGCCTCGTGCCTATAAATACTTCTCTGCTGCTCGAGTCCGGACACGACTTTCATACGCACAAATTCACGACTTCTATCTTCACTTGACACGACTTTCAATACACTTCACAGTCACGAGAACATCCATACACTCTCAAAACACTCAAAACACATTCGTTTTCAATTCAAAGCATCGATTCTATTCGAATCAACAAGCGAAACAAGGTATAAATCTGAGATTACTCACCAAAAACCTTTCTCTTCACTCTTTTCAATTCCTTTTGTCTCTTTTTAATTTGATTAACCATTGTTATGAGTTTAATTCAATAAAGCATGTAGAAACTCACTTGTTAATGGTTTCATGTAATATGTAGGTTTTTCTTAATATTTTCATTGTTTCCATTGTTTTTCTTGGTTTTCATTTATTATTATTCATATTATTATTGTCAATACTAACGCGTTTTGCTTGTCTCAATTAGCAATTCAATCGAAGGACGATTCCCTTGAGTTTCATTCTTATTCTAGATTTGATTGTTTGCATGACAAGGTGAGAAGGGCGCAATACATATTATTATGCCTTACTAACTTTGTTTTTCATGTCTCTTATGTATATATATTCGATCACACTTGATATATTGCTTAAACAAGACCGAATTTAATCGTTTGTCACTTAAAGTCAGATAATCATGGACGATCGGTTTTCTAAGCCCTTATTAACATTGACTAACAATCAGTGACCGCCTTATCCATTGTAGAAGTTCTTGGTTTGTTCATAATAGCAACCCACCTAGTATCAATGCACTTTCAAAGTAAATCAATAGGCTTCTTTGAATTCAATTGTTATGATTTATGGAACTACAATGAGACGGAGTAGAGGCCGCTACATGCGGGCGAATTGGGTTAACAGATCTGATTCGTACCATGTCCCCGAACCCAGGACTTGGTTACTTGATTAGGACGTGGGGCCATTAATTTGCACAATTTTCGGCGTCCGTGAATAACTATATAGGCACGGTGGGCGATCCCCTCAATTCGACGACACACCAACGTTCACATGCGGATCCATGGCTCAACTCCATGACACTGAAGCTGAGGCACGCCCTCCTAGGCGGGGCGAGAGCCCTACAGTTTTTGGCGACTTCACTGGGGATAATCACCTTTTGGTAGTGGACAGACTTGAAAGTCTCGTAGTTCCATATTCATAATCAATTGATTTGCTTGTGACCCTTCGAATAGGGTCATGTCCTAGCACTTGGTCTCAATATGGGCATGTTCTATGCTCGAGATCACCTTAAGGGGATATCTTGGTTGCATGTGGTTAATTGACACATGGCTAAGGTAAGTCCTATTCTCCGCCCATGCCGCGTATGCAACGTGTTACGAGAATGCGTTATATAAGGTGTATCTCGGCCATACATCACCAATGTTGTGGTGGTGAATATTGGACCCAGCTCTACTCTTAGGCATGGTACACTTTCAGACTTAACCAAGCCGACGTATAGTTCACTTAGATCCTGACTTAAGTGAATAAATGGATTTGTGTTTCAATCAATGTGATTGTAACTTGTGACTCTTTGTTCAGTCCAATTTCTTAACTAAGCCCAGTCCTTAATCATATGGTTCAAAGACATGAATCCATTAGGCCCATTCCAATCCAAATCATTGCAAACTCCATTGCACCTAGAGTCTGACTTAGGTTCGATTCCAATCCAAGAGTCTTAAGTCTGACTTAGATTCGACCTTTTGAACCTTAAACTTAATTAGGTTCAATTCAACTTCAATCTATAGTCAGACTCAACCCTAGAAACTTTGATTCAAGGCTAGGCCATTCAATTCAAATGGCTCGTAGGTCTAAGAGGGTCCTTAATTCTGAATAGGCCCATCTTAGGTTTGAATCTTTCTCGAGTCTAGCACCTTAAATCAAATTTAAGTCTAGCCATTCAAGTCCAGTCTCGAGTTCAGTTCGTTAAGTCAGAACCTTAAGACTGAGTTAGGTTCGTTCTTAAGAGTTTTCCGTGTAGACCAATCTTTCGTTTCTGGGTTCTAAAGTGTAATCTTGATTTCGCAGATAGCAAAGACTCGCAACTTGTCTCTGGAGCCCAAAGAGGCAAGAAGTCAAACAAATCCTACCTCCACAAAAGGCCCATGTCTCTTGACCCCCATCATCCACAAAAAAGCCTAATCCTATACTTCCTGGCCCAACTGGAAAAACCTCAAACATCACTACCATCAAAGCCTCATGAGTCACCCAAGCGCGAGTCATCGATCTGCGCGGCCTTCTCTGGATCGAGTCATAGAGTCCTAGTCTAGCCATGTGTCCCTTTCATTCTGTCCTTGAGTCTATGTAGTCTCTTCTATACAATAACCGTGTACATTCAACATTCATTTGTTTTGGCAATATTATTTTCTAATTCTAATCAAGTCTCACACTCATTGGCCACAATTGGTTTATCTAATATGATTCAATTATTTAATTTGAACAATGCCCCAGAGAGGCCTTCCTTCCCAGCTCCACAAATGACTCTCCCTTCCATCCCTTTGTCAATAAATCAAAACCTTGCAACCTTTGAGCCTCAAACACTATCAATTAGTCTATCTTTCTTTCATCACCCACATCTACCTAACCCTTTGGACCAAACGGTGCGTAGGAAAAGACACGTGCAAAAGAAAAAAAAAAGAAAAAAGAATAAATGGGCAAAAAGAAAAGCAAAAATCAAAGTTCAATACAAAAGTTTTCATAAATGCAAATCAATTTCAAATCCATCCAAAGTTCAAAGCCCAAATCAAACAAGCAAAAGTCTAAAAAAGCACACTGCGCACCGTGGGTCACTTCATAAACATCAAGCCTTTTTCAACCCTCAAACCACAGCCTTACATTACAACCACAAAAGCCCCTTCACACACGAGGCATTGTCCAAATCATCTCACCAGAACTACGTTGGTCTGATTCCGTAAGGATACGTAGGAGCCTCTTCTCGGAGTTCGACAGCATCAGCATTAACATTAAATCATTTGAGGCCTTTTGAGTGCTTTGACTTGCTATAAGAATTCGATTATGGTTTTGCCAGTTTAGAACCTCACATAGACTCATGTTTGAACCAACATCATTGGCCAAACCTCGTATCTAGCCACATCTTTGACCCTAAGTCACAATTTGACCCTTTTTATTTCTCGACCATAGCCTATTTTTGGTCACTCAAGGACCATTGACTCAATCCCAAAGAAGTAAAGCCACCTGACTTTGGGTCGGTACATCTGTTGGGAGAACTCATTCATACAATCCATCCACCTTCCCTATGTTGACTCTAAGCCGTAACCAGTTGTCTCAAAGTCTCTGCTGGGGGGCTCCGTTGTCATCATGGCTCTTCATTTCCAAGTTGGGGGCTTTCTTGTCTCCTAAGGCCTATTACGTGTTCAAGTCTTTTCTATCAAGAGGAAATCCGAAAAATCACTTTTGGACCCTGTCTCTTTCAATCAAAGTCACCGTCTCGTCAATAGTTACAGATCAGTCACAGCTCGCCAACATGTCACCTTCTTCTAGTCACCTCAAACGACACTCTTCAATTGGCACTTGGTACTGGATAGACTCTGATACGTCCTTTCATGTCTAGAACCCAGAACCTAGACCAAACCTTCAAGCACTCTCAGATTCAAGGTCTAGAACAGACTAGACTGGATCTTTCAAATTCAAAGACTGCTTTCAAATTATGTCTAGAATCAGACCTAGACAAGACACCTCTCAATTAAGTCTAGAACCAGACCTAGACTGGACTCTTTCATAAATTCAAAGACTCTTTCAAATTATGTTAGGAATCAGACCTAGACAAGGACACTCTCAATCAAGTCTAGAACCAGACCTAGAACTGACTCTTTCAAATTCAAAGACCACATTTCAAATTCATGTTCTAGAACAGACCTAGATGGACTCCTTTAAATTCAAATCACTTTTCAAATCATGTCTAGAATCAGACCCTAGACCAGTCATTTCAAATCATGTCTAGAATCAGACCTAGGACAAGACATTTCAAATCATGTCTAGACACCAAGACCTAGACAAGACTCTTTTCAAAGACTCTCTCAAATCATGTCTTGAACCAGACCGTAAGAAGCCACTTTCAAATTCAATGACTCTCTCAACCATGTCTAAAACCAGACCTAGGACAAGACCTTTCAAAGACTCTCTCAAACCATGTATAAAACCAGACCTAGACAAGACTCCTATCAATACTCTCTCAACCAACGTCTTAACCAGACCTACGACAAGCCACTTTCAAAGACTCTCTCCAATCATGGTCTAAAACCAGACCTAGACAAGACCCTTTCAAGTTCAACTGACTCTTGCAAACTATGTCTAGAACAAGACCTAGACAAGGCCCTTCCAAATCAAAGACTTCTTCAAAATAATTGGCTCTTTACCTCCTTCTCATATCAAAGGTCACAAGTTACAAGGTCAACATTGCATGCAAATTTCGCTAGACATAAAAACAGGGACCTATGTCGTCACGCCAAGGTAGTCCTTTATCCTGAATTAGGGCTATCAATTTTCAAGTTCATGCTCCGTTTCTCTCGTGAAAGCATGGGACGCACGCTGCGCTTTCTCACCAGTCACTAACGGGAATGAACGCTCAAGAGGACTCAGACACATACAATTGACATCAAACGCATGGGACAAAATCGGGCTACAGGTAAAACTAACCTTGTTTTGCAGGTACCGGTGCGAAAAAGGTAGCTCAGGGTCGGCAGACGTCTTGAGTTGCTCTCCGTCCCGAATCGAATTAACTTTGACTTTCGTCTACGAAACTATCGTCTTCCAGACCAGTCAAAGTGGGGCTTCTGTAGACACCGTGAAATGTGTCTCCCCAAATGAGTAAATCCCGGATGAAACATACCCGCGTCCTCGCATTTGTTTCGATCCTGGAAAGGATGCTTTGAACTCAACGGAAGTTGGAAATACGTAGTGGTCGTACTCGAATTATTGAGCTAGTCACTTCAGGCAAAACAATTTTCTTTCGGTTTTTCCTCGATAAACTCAAAGGTTTCGAAGGTTTCAAACAGTCACGCTGGCGTTTCTCGTGCTTTGTTTCCATCATGTGCGTCACATTTTTTCTGAATCCGCCAATCATTTTTAAATATATTTTCTGATTTTCTATGATTTTCTATGAATTTTGCAATGTTTAAATACGCAGAATAACGCCAGAAAATCGTGAATATTAGAAAAATACTACTCCGGAAATACTGGAACCTTCTAGAACATTCTAGAAATCCTTGCTTGGAGAGATAAGGGTGTCTAGGATGCGTCGAATCAAGGAAATCACGAATAAAATCGAGGAATCGAATAATTTCGAGATTTTTGGAAAAATAATCAAAATCATTGAGCGATATACGCAGTGATGAGCGATATTACGCTCAAACGGAGCGTAATACGCTCAACAGAGGTAATTCGCTCAACCTTACTATACGAATTGCCAAAAATCCATGGAAAAGGAGAAGCGATATCGCTGGGTAATGAGCGTATTACGCTCCTCACCTGCGTATAATACGCTCATCTCAGCGTATATACGCAGGGTTTTCCCTGCTCGTTTTGCCTCGTGCCTCATAATAATAAACTTCTCTGCATTGCTCAGTCCGGGGACACGCGCTTTCATACGGCAAACAATTCACGACTCTACTCATTTCACCTTGACATACGACTTTCAATACACTCACAAGTCACGAGGACAACATCCATTACACTCTCAAACACTCAAAACACATTCGTTTTCAATTCAAAGCATCGATCTCTATTCGAATTATATTAAGCGGAAACAAGGTCATATAATCTGAGATTACTCAGCCAAAACCTCTTTCTCAACTCTTTTTCAATCCTCCTTTTGTCTCTTTTAATTTGATTAACCATTGTTATGAGTTTTATCAATTAAAGCAATTGTAGAACTCACTTGTTAATGGTTTCATGTAAATGTAGGTTTTTCTTAAATTTTCAATTGTTTCCATTGTTTTACTTGTTTTCTTTATTATTTATTATATTCTTATTATTGTCAATACTATGCGTATTGCTTGTTCTCAATTAGCATTCAATCGAAAGACGATTCCCTGAGTTTCATTCTTATTCACTACGATTTGATTGTTTGCTAAGTGGCAAGGTGAGAAAGGCGCACTATACTATTATGCCTTACTAACCCTTTGTTTTTCATGTCTCTTATGTATATATTTCGATCACACTTGTAATATAATTGCTTAAACAAGACGGATTAAACGTTGTTCACATAAAGTCAGATAATCATGGACGACCCCCGGTTTTCTAAGCACCCTTATTAAACATTGGACTAACAATCAAGTGACCGCCTTATCTCATTGTAGAAGTCTTGGTTATGTTCATTTATAGCAACCCACGTAGTAATCAATGCGACGTTCAAAGTCAAATCAATAGGCTTCCTTTTGAATCTCAATTGTTATGATTTGGAACTACAATGAACGAGTAGGAGGCCGCTAATGCGCGGCGATTGGGTTACAGATTGAATTCGTACCAATGTCCCACCGAACCCACGACTGGGTTACTTGATTGGACGTGGGAAGCCATTCAATTTGCACCCCAATGTTTCGGGCGTCGTGTAACCTATAAGGCACGGGCGATCCCTCAATTCAGACGACACAACCCCAACGCATTCACATGGGATTCCATGCTCAACTCCATGACAGGAAGCTGAGGCACGCCCCTTCCTAAGGCGGGGCGAGAGCCCTACAATAACTACTTTGTACTGCCACTTGGCTCCAAAGCAAGAAGGACACGTGTCCTATATTCAGCTCAGTCTTTGCTAATTGACAATTATTACACTAATTATTATGCAGTAAAAAGGGGAACCCGAAAAGACACTTTGCAGGTCAATGGGCTTCTTCTAGGTTCCCTAAAAGCCAGCCCACTGTGCATTGACCAGTAATCTAGTGCCACGTGGCACTAGCTGGTTGGAGAATGCTCATCTCTGGAGCAGTATAAATACTCCCAACCAGAYAATCCACTATTCATTGATTACCCATCAGTTATTACACTTCAGTCATTTCAACCACCTATCTCCTGTTCACTCTGCAAAAAGGGAGTATCCTATTACCCTCRGTTATTTCATTTTTACCCCTCCTCTTTCAATTACTGACTTAGGCATCGGAGGGAGGATAATCGTAAGATTATCTTCTTGGTTTCATGTCGGTGCAAGATCCGCAACCCAGTCGAGACCTATCCGGTCAGCAGGAGACTCGGAGCCACCAAGCGGCTACACACTCGTCAGTCCATTCCAGACGTAAGTTCATTCGATTTCACCTCTCGTGGCTAGGGAGAGCTTATTCACACCCCTCTAATCCTCCAGGTAACTTTCCACGTTACATTTGTAGCATCATTTGGCGCCGTCTGTGGAGAGGTGTCTAGCCATGACGAGCAGAGATCCCTCGATTGAGGAAACACGTTTTCAGCTTTTTCGACGAGACGACGAGGAGGATGCCGTTCCGCCCCCTGCCACGGATGAAGCAGGCGAGAAGGGGGATCCAACGGCTGATACGCGGCCTCCAAGGGGCTATGTCATGCAGCAGGAGTACGACTCCCAACTATCCACGCAGCGTAAGCTGTTTGACATGGTCCAGACACTCAGCAAGACTGTCCAACAGCTACAGGAGGCGCAGTTTGCGCAAACGCAACTTCAGCTAGCTCAAATAGAGTTGGCAAAGAGAAAGGAGAATCCTGTGGCAGATTGTGCCGAAACCCCGCCAGTCCCTCAACTCAAAACAACAAAAGTCAAGAATCCCACACCTAACAACAAACCCCCGATAGGGGAGAAGATTCAACCTTTCACTAGGCCGACGGCCCAACGACCCTCTTCTTCGAAGCCCTACTACAAGACTCCTCGACTCAGGAGGATAAGCAAGAGGGACAAGTCTGAACACTCGGGTTCGAACAAATCACACTCTGGGCCGATTTCTCCTCATGACGAGGATGCGCGGCATATCATTGAAGCAAAGAAGTCGAATGCATCAAAGATGGATGTACGATATCTACTGGAGGCAAAGAAGTAGGCCCGGGCGAATACTACAACAAAAGTTACATATAGAGGCAACCATATATTGCCTCTAAATATATAATTGTTGCCTCTAATGGTCTTTAGAAGCAATTTTTTGGTTGCCTCTAATTCCTCCGTCGCTAATTGTAGGTTGCCTCTAATACCACCTTTTAGAGGCAGACAAGGCATGTTGCCACTAAAATCACTTACATTTAGAGGCAACCATGAGTTTGTCGCTAATTACAGGTTGCCCCTAATGCCACCTTTTAGAGGCAGACAAACAATATTACTAGTAAAGACACTTATGTTTAGAGGCAACCATTAGCTGTCACTAATTGTAGGTTGCCCCTAATGCCATCTTTTAGAGGCGGAAAAAATATATTTCAAATAAGACATATTATGTTTAGAGGCAATCATAAGTCCGTTGCTATCTAGCAGTTGCCTCTAATTTCACCTTTATAAGGCACTCATATGGTTGACCTTGCCACGAATTAGGGGCAATGAGAAAATAATATTTATTAGTGGCAAAATAAATTTAAGGATATTTTGATAAATTTATCGTAATTATATATATATATCAAAGAAAGAAATCTTTACAAAAACAAAAATTATAGCCAAGACATGCCAACTATACATCCTAACCGAGAAACATACTATATACAACTAAAATCAAATTGCATTTCTTTATTGACTTTATCCTACACCAGAACAGCAGCAACAACGAGATAAGGGTGCAACCGCAACAAGGCAACAAGTCAACCCATGTAGCCTCGGGGAGTGTGCTGGAACCCCGCAGCAGTAGCTTAGACAACGTCAGCATACGTGGCAGCAACTATCTTTGGCTACTACGCAGTGCAATGCAAAAGTGTGTATGTGCCTCAACCTTGGACTCTACACAATGTAGAACTAAGGCAGGGGCACCAAACGCAACTGTAGACTTCAAATAAGAGGCAGTTGATGTTGGTTGGCTCTTTTCCCAACGCAGCTGCGACACGAAGATGTGAGTATAATTATGTGTATGTCTATAATCCTAAAGTGACAGAATAACAAAGAAGTGAAAGCTGAGTAGTTCATTCAAGCAACAAACAAATACAATAACTATTACATATCAAACCAAAAACACTTCACTATTGTGGCTCCAACCCCAACACACAATGCATCATCATCAACCGATCAACACCAACTTAGCAATAAATGAGGACAAAATCAATTATAACCTGTCCTCAATGGATGTTTTCACATTTTAGAAGGAAATACAAAATGAGTTGGAATTAATTATATACCTTTATCTGTTTCAACGTCTTCACTGTTCTTATGATGATCATCTACCTCATCATAATCTCTTGAATCTCTGCTCTAACATCACAAGTCAATGATCAAGTAATAAGACCTGAGTTGACGAGGTTAAATTATTGACAGGAAAACTACAATATTAGTTCTAATTGGTTGCTAGAAAGCTATTATAATATAACATGCAAAGCAATTCAAAACCATACCAAATTCACATAAACAACTTCTAATTCAGCACCAAAGTTTCTAAAACAAATAACAGGATACATAGTTCGCTTCTTATTCATATTTGGCACAAAGAAAATACAAGTATGGTCCATAAAAACACCATAACTAACACATACTCCGTATATAAAACATGATTAAAAAAATAAATATCAATTTGCCCATATCTTTTCTGAAAAGCTAAAAGTAAACTTTGAAGTGCTAACCTGAAAGAAGGCGAAACTCGAACTCGAGCACCATCAACTACTAATCGAAAGAACTCAAGCCTGCCGCACTAATATTTTGTTTTTTAAATTATTTTTCTGATTTTTCTATGATTTTCTATGAATTTTGCAATGTTTAAATACGCAGAATACGCAGAAAATACGTGAATAATTAGAAAATACTCCGGAAATACGTGGAACCTTCTAGAACATTCTAGAAATCTTTGCTTGGAGAGCAAGGGTGTCTAGGTGCGTCGAATCAAGGGAAATCACGAATAAAATCGGAGGAAATCAAAATATTTCGAGGTTTTTGGAAAAAATATACAAAATCATTGAGCGTATATA
>SNQN01003193.1:0-64065 GCA_008642245.1 Bassia scoparia
AATGTAGCAGTCATCAGCATTCTCCTCAAAGCATCGCATTGCAGCATTCCTCCATTGTTCTCTCCTCATGCAGCATTCAGCTCAAGTTATGATTTGGGCAAATCAAAATCACATCCCTCATTCCTTACCCTCCTCAAGGCATCGCATATGCAGCATTTCCTCCATGTTCTCTCCTCATTGCAGCATTCAGTTCAAGTTACTGATTTGGGCAAATCAAAATCACATCCCTCATTCCTTACCATTACCACCACAAAAAGCTAAGCCAAAGCCCATGACTCCACAAAATTCACTAGCCTTACCTTACTTCATCAGCTATTGCCTCGGAAAGCTCATCAGCGGGGCTCACCCACTGAACCAACCATCGACACCACCAAATTAAGCCATTCCCACACACCCAAACCCCATGGGTTGGGGGCTCACTTGCAATCACAACATCGCCTTCGCTCGAAATGGGGGCTTGAGACGCTCCATCCCGCAATCCAAAGCATCTTACCGTTAGTCAATTTCCTTGGTCATTTCATGCATTAATCTAAGAATAGATTTGCATTACACACTTCATAAGCATCATTGCGCATTGAGTTACATACATCATCATGCATATGCATGCTGCACAAACACATTACACATTACACATTTCATTGCACATTACACATTGCAATTGCACATTGCACAATACACATTGCACCATCTTCAAACACGAGGCTAGGCCCATACAACATGCATGCCTGCACTGCCTATACGGCATTCATCGCTATACGCGATTGTTGCTACACGCAACATCCTTCCCGAAAGCCAAGGTCAGCCGTAGGGAAGTTTCCTGAGGAACGAGGCGCTTCCAAGGAAATTCATATCATCACTCACATGCCTATACGGCATTCATCGCTATACGCGATTGTTCTACACGCAACTTCCCCGAAAAGCCAAGGCAGCCGTAGAGGAACTTCCGAAGGAACGAGGCGCTTCCGACGGAACTTGCATACTCCTTCCGAAAGCCAGGTCAGCCGTAGGGAAGGCATCTACATCATTTCTTTTCCCGAGAAAGCCAAGGGAAAAGTCACCTGAGGAACGAGGCGCTTTCGAAGGTATTCATCACCTCATTTCTCCTGAAAAGCCAAGGTCAGCCGTAGGAGAGAAAATAGCCCGAGGATCCAGGCGCTCCAAGGGCATAAAACCGCGCATGGCGGCGACGCGGTAACAGACTCAGTCAAAGTGGGGGCTTCGTTCACACAACACTCCTTTGCACACTTCGGTTTGGAATTTTCTCCCGCACCAGAAATTCCATATATGCACACTTCGGGTCTATGATTTCTCCCGCTACAGAAATCCAGCACAAGCATCTTCGGGTCTATGATTTCTCCCGCTACAGAAATCCAACACAAGCATCTTTCGGGGCTTACGATTTCTCCCGCTACAGAAATCCAGCACAACCATCTTTCGGTCTTATGGTTTCTCCCGCTACAGAAATCTCAAGCAAATGCATCTTTCGAGTCTTGGAACTTTCTCCCGTACAGAAGTTCCGTCAGTAGCTTCGGGTCTTGGAAATTTCTCCCGCTACAGAAATCCTTAGCATCTCTCGGGTTCTTGGAATCTTCTCCCGCTCAAGAAGTTCCGCGCACTCTTTCGGTTTTGGAGTTGCTCCCGCAATAAAAATTCCAAGGCAAGCAAATCTGACCGCACGGGACACGGCTACAGTAAAACTAACCTTTGTTTTGACGTACCGGCGAGAAAAAAGGTAAGCAGGTCGCAGAACGTCTTGAGTTGCTCTCCGTCCCGAATCAAATACTTTGACTTTCGTCTTACGAAGCTTTCGTCTCTCCAGAACTCAGTCAAAGTGGGGGCTTCTGTAGACACCTAAAATGTCTCCCAAATAAGGGTCCTATGATTTTACTATATCGATCGTCAATTGGTCCGATTCTTAAAAAGCCTGAGATTGCTTAAATAAAACCTTAAACCATTCCCCTTAAACCCATATCCATATACCTAAGCCTAAACAATTACCCTTAAAACCAAGCCTAAATAATAATAATAATAATAATAATAATAATAATAATAATAATAATAATAATATAAAATAATAATAATAATAATAATAATAATAATAATAATAATAATTAATAATAATAATAATAATAAACTACAATAAATAATAATTCCCATGCAAGCCCATTTCATGCAAACCACCTTAAACCCCTTTGCAAAACATTTCACGCAAAGCCCATGCAAAACTCAACCTAGACGCAACAAACCCACACCACAAACTTCCATTTCAGGCAATTTCAACCCTACTTCTTTAACCTAATCTCCCTATAAAAACCTCTCATACCAGCAGCATACAACATCAACAAAAACCCATAAAAATCCCTCAAAATCACACAGCAAACACCCTAACTGCTGCAAATTCAGCCCGCACCGCTCAGCCAAAACAGCCCTCAAAACATCTCCGTTTCCGCCCCGTTTCAGCCCTTAAACGCAGCAAATAAGCACCTCTCTAATCCACCATATAGCTGCTCTATTCAGCCCCAAAAGTGCAGCAATCACGACCAAACCACAGCAAAAAACCCCTCAAACAGCCCCTTAAACACCCGAAACCAAGCCATCGAGGCCTTTGACGATTCCGTTTCGACCCACGGATTCGATACAATTTCTGAGGACTATAACACTTCATAACATACATTTATTTAATTCATGATTCATTAATAATCATCTTGTTCTATGATTGTATTTGTTTATTTTTTGATTGTTGTATCTCATTTCGTTTTTTCGGTTTTGTTCATAGCTGTAGATTCGGCGATTTTTTCTGGATTGCTCGGAATGAATTCGAGTCGTGCGAATCTCGTTTAAAGCCCTTCAAGCTAATTTCCAGAAAAAATATTTAAAAATTTTTTATAAAAATGTTAAACAGGCTTTTATGCCCGAACTGATGTCTGGTCTTACTCCGCTGCACTGATTGTCCGATTTCCAGTTTTAGATGTCTAACTTTGCCGAATTTTACAGGACAATGGAATTGACCTAGGATCGTGTGAATATTCCGTTTGAAGCTTATGATGTCTAGTTTGATATAAAAATATAATAAAAAATTAAAAAATTAATCTTGAAGTTATTTCTGGTCCAAAGCCAGATTGGTCAGGGCTGTTTCCTTTTTTTTATTTTGTAATTTCTTCTTTGATTTTATTTGACATGATTTCATTTTATCTTATTTGATCTTATTATATTTTGGTGATTTTATTTTATTCTTCTCACATTATTATATCAATACTAACTTTTACTTTGTTTTCTTTGAATAAATTGTTAATGCAGAACTATTTGATTCTAACTTTTATTTTCTATTGTCTTTTCTAGCGAGCGATCTAAGGTAAAATTCTTGTATATTCTATTCTCTATTCGTTATATATTCTCAATCACCTTTTATAATTCTTTAAATAAGACCGAAATAACACGAATCACTTTAAAATCAGAATTAACTATGACAACCGGTTTTTAGGCACAGTTTTAACTTGATTAATGTAAAGTGGTCACAATTTCTAGGTTAGGTAGTCTCTTGTGCATAATAGTAACACACTTTTTGTAGTAATCTTTAGGTTAGTACGCTTCTAAGGTGCTAAAATGTAAGTTGTGTGCATCCAATAAATCGTGCTTAATGGAATTACAATGAGACGAGTAGAGGCCGCTACATGCGGGCGGATTGGGTTACTGATTCAATCCGTACCATGTCCCCGAACCCACGACTGGTTACTTGATTGGACGGGGGCCATTGTTTTGGCACCAACGTTTCGGCGTGCCGTGAATAACTTTATAGGCACCGTGGCGACTCCCCTTACTCGACAACACTACCCCAACGCACTCACGTGCGGGCTCGTGGCTCAAGCCACGCACAAGCACCTCATGTAGTACCAAGCCGCCGCCCGCTATACGCTGAAGGCGCGGCCACGTCCTACACTAAGCGCGCCCTTATACGAAAGGTCACATGCAAAATGCAAAATCCAATAATGGCTATTGTGTTTCCTACTATTGTTTGTTTCTTTAATTTAATCATGTTACAATTAACATATTTGTTGATTTGTACGGCTATTGTGTTCCTTTAGATTGGTTTGTTCAATTATTTTTTATGTTTCCTTAAATTTGATGTAGAGATTGTGATCTCTTTGTTAGGTGAGACTGGGCCGCGCCCTCAGCGTTATGCGGGCGCCGCGCTTGTACTACACGAGTGCTTGTGCGTGTGGCTTGAGCCACGGATCCGCACGTAGTGCGTTTGGAGTAGTGTTGTCGAGTGAGGGGAATCGCCACCGTGCCTAGAAAGGTATTCACGGACGCCCGAAACTGTTGGTGCCAAAACAATGGCCCCACGTCCAATCAAGTAAACCATCGTGGGTTCGGGACATGGTACGAATCAGATCTGTAACCCAATCGCCCGCATGTAGCGGCCTCTACTCGGTCTCATTGTAATTCCATTAAACACGATTTATTGGATGCCACATAACTACATTTTTAGCACCTTAGAAGCGCACTGGCCCTAAAAATTACTAAGTGAGTATGTTTCTATTATGCACAAGAGACTACCTAACCTAGAATTGTGACACTTTGTATTAATCATGTTAAAACGGTGCCTAAAAAACAGGTTGTCCATAGTTAATCTGATTTAAAGTGATTCACATAATTTCGGTCTTTGTTTAGCAAATATATGCAAAGTTACACAACAATGACAATATGAAATAATAGAAGTGTATAAACTTCAAAGTATATGCAAGCTCATCTTACCCTAAATCTGCAAAGAAAACAAAGGTTAGTTTGTAAAAATGAAACGAAGCGAATCCTCCGCGCCTTGAATCGCTATATAAAGACAAAGAAAACAATCGTTAGTTTATGATAAAACACAAGCGCAATGGATCTTTCGCCTTGAAATGCTATAAAAAAAATAAGAATCGTTAGTATTGACAATGGATAATAATAATGAAATGAAATGAGAGAATGAAAACCAAAAACCAATGGAAACATTGAAAGCATTAAGAAAACCCTACATATTTACATGAAACGATTAAAAAGTGAGTTTCTACATTGTTTTATTGCATCAAAACTCATAACAATGGTTATCAAATAAAAAAAGTGAGAGAGAATTTTTGAGTAATCTCAGAATTCAACCTTGTTATCGCTTGTTGTTCGAAAGAGAATCGATGCTTTGAACTAAAACGATGTGAATGTGTTTAGAGTGTTTTGGAAGAGAGAGAGGAGCAAAACGTTAGCCTCGAGAAGCGGTGCGTGGAGTGTATGAAGTGAAGTGTTCTCGGAGGTTGTGAAGTGTTAAGAAATCGAGTCTCTCGGACTGAGCAAGGCAAGGGTATATTATAGGCACGAGGCAAAACGAGGCAGGCAAAACCCTGCTATATACGCTGAGAGTGAGCGTATATACGCTCATTGAGGAGCGTATATACGCTCATACTCAGCGTATATACGCTTCACACAATGAGAGCAAGCCGTGATCAAGGGCTGTATACACTGAGAGCGTATATACGCTGAGGGCAGCGGTATATACGCTCAAATGGCAGCTATAACGTCTCCTCAGCGTATATAACGCTCCTCAAAGCGTATATATTTTTTCCAAAAATCCTGAATATTTTTGATTCGGAATAATTCTTTGCCATACGTCTCGATTTTCTAAGATTACGGATATCTATATGCCTCCTTTCGCAAAGAAAGTATGATTCTAGAACATTCCGTGTATTTTCTAATTATTCACGTATTTTCTGCTGTATCTGCGTATTTAAACATTGCAAAATTCATAGAAAAATCAGAAAAATAATTTAAAATATACTGGCGGATCAGAAAAATGTGAGGAACATGATGAAATCAAAAAGCATGAAGAGATCGCCAGCGTAACTTGTTTGAAAACCTTGGAAAACCTTTGAGAAAACCGAAAGAAAATATTTTTGCCTTGTATTTGACCTTTGCTCAATAGTTCCGAGTACGACCTCACGTATTTCCAACTTTTGTGAATTCAAAGCATCTTTTCTGAGTCGAAACAAACGCGAGACGCGGTATGTTTCATCACGGATTACTCATTTGGGGAGACATTTTCAGGTGTCTACATTAGGGAATGTGTCCGAAATTCAGTCGGACCTACATATATCAGCTGGATGACTTGCGCATATGCGCGATGGTGCAACTGTTTTGCTTGCTTTGTCTCGCCCCTGTATCATACCCTTGAGAAGACAACTACATGTTGATGTCTAGATCTTCCTCCACTTCAAGAACACAAGTGTATGCTAAATTCTTTCGATGAGTATTATGCTTTTCTTTTCATCCTTTTGAATAGTATTTTTTAATTAGCCATGAATAATTTTTCTAACTAGAAGTGTAGCAATAGGTAGCGAAAGTGATATGATACGAATACATGTATAAAGTTTCAACTTCAATTAAAATTGGATAACTGGATAACTTTTCGGCATTTCATAATTGGATAACTTTTAATAATAATCAAAAATATATCTCTAGAGATAGCTAACCTAGGAATTCCCCTTTGGAGTTTTTTTTAGGAGTGTTGCCCGGTTTATGACCCCATAAGCAAATTTACCATTCCTTTCATGACTTAACAACTTATCTATCATTGATCTTTTTTGAGTTGTGTTAAGTTCTGCCTGTTTGCTTTAACTGACCTGTTCTGTGCTTTGTTCTATTTTTCACGTGTAATTGAAGATGTCGACATTGAAGAATCAGATATCCATCCCTCCTCGAAGATTTGATCTATGCTTAAGTTACCCTTATTGTAATCTAACCTAGAATGATTCTGCATTTTGCTTAGTAGCGAAATCTGTAACTTAATTAGTGGTAGTGTATCTAAAACTAGGGTATTCAGTGTGTGGACTGTAATATTTTGTAAACCTAATTCTGATTCATGGCTCTATTTTTGGACAACAAAACTTGAAAATTCTGTGGTTGGCAGCCATTTTTTGTTAGATCCATCACAATTTGGAGTATGTATGTAGTGGTTAGCAGCCATTTGAATTTGGTCATTTGGGTTCCATTTGAAGTTTTTAGCCAAAAAAAAAAACCCCACACAAAGAAAAAACAGAGGAAATAATTGGTTAATAAACACTAATAATCCAAAGTATAGATTATATTTCATGGAATTTCTCGCAAATGCATTGTCATATTGTTAGAGTGGACCACAACGTGCTTACGCGTGCCGGGGAACACTAGTCTAGGAAAATATGAGCGTGTCTTTCAAACTCTGGATTTAGGGGCAAGAGTGGAGATCACTGTGAATTGTGTAGCATACACGACTAAGAGACAATTAGCAATGACAATCACAAAAAACAATTATCCATCTAAAATGTAACAAGATTATTAGTCTCAAAGAACAAATAACCAAACCAATGTAAAATTGTTTCCTCTGCAACAGTGCCAAAATTTGTAACCCGTTGTTGTGACCACCAAAGATAAACCTAATTTGGTCTTACTAAGCTAATAGTGAGGACAAGCAATTCAACGGGTGATTCCACGGGAGACAGTATAACACCGGTAATGTAATTATTCTAAAAGCTACACAATGATTTGGGTCATGAGTGGTGTCACTAACACAATTAAATAAGAAGTAAATCTCTATTATCTGTAATATATAAGCCAAGGGGGAGCTATGGTGTCTCCATGAAAAGACTTATATACCCCTCGTTAAATAAAAATTACATATTAAATTTCTCCCAATTAATCCTATTCCTATTTAAAAACTGCGTATAAGGGAAAGTTTCAAATTTACAAAATAAACTAACGATGGATATATTATGCATAGAAAAATGAGAAAATTTTGATTGGATAATAAATTGATCCATCTAAACAATTTTTAGAACAATTACAAACCAAAGTTTTAAAATTTTCAAACTTGAAATTAGTAGATATATATATATATATATATATATATATATATATATATATATATATATATATATATATATATATATATATATATATATATATATATATATATATATATATATATATATATATATATATATATATATATATATATATATATATATATATATATATATATATATATATATATATTTTGCAAGATTTAGGCACGCATAGCGTGCAAAGAAAAGGTAGTATAAGTGAAGGGGGAGCAATGGTGTCTCCCCTCTGTTAAGGTGATTTTGCACCGATTTGTTGAGTGTGTAGCACTGAAATGCTATCTACATACATTGAGGTTGTCATAATCCTATTCCTGGAATTACGAGCAACTAGCACTCCCTCTTCCACAATGCGATCATATAATTTCACAGCAATAGCAACATTAGATAACTCTTGCATATTACTATGAGAGAACATTAGTATCAATATCAACCATATTCAATCCATCTCATATTGTTCTAACTCTGACAAGAATCGAGAATCAAAATCACAGAGTTAGAACAATATGAAGGCGTTAGCACTTTTATCAGGGAAATTAATATTTCCTTTATCAATTTCATCCTGGATTCTATTCCTAAAAATTATTATACAATCACTAGTCTTATGTGTGAATGCATCATGCCATTTACAACAGATTTTTCCTTTTATTTCATTGGGATTTCTATCCTTATGTCGGCCAACTAATTTAATCTTCTTGAATTTTAACAACCTTCATCACATTTTTTGACATCAAATGTGTACTCTCTTTTC
Source organism: Bassia scoparia (assembly GCA_008642245.1). Classification (NCBI taxonomy): domain Eukaryota; kingdom Viridiplantae; phylum Streptophyta; class Magnoliopsida; order Caryophyllales; family Amaranthaceae; genus Bassia; species Bassia scoparia. The sequence goes on from SNQN01003193.1 coordinate 8,653, forward strand.
TAATCAATTCTAATATCTTTCTTTTGGAAGACCTTTTGTAAACTAATTAAGGACATTTAAATGGTGGGCCCTGAACAAATTCAGCCATGGCCGCATCAAAGTGATCATCATCCTAATTTGTGTACTTTTCTATGTTGTTGGCATAGTTAGCATAATATTTATGTTTGCTTTTTTTTTTATTCTTCAACCAAACATCTCTTATATGCAACTACAGTGCTAGACAGAGCCACAAAAACAGGGAAATATTGACCCTCAAAAGGAAAATACAGTCCTTTCTAAACTATTGAAATAAATTCAGACTCGGGTAAGTTAAGGTGACATCTGATCTTCGCACTCTTAATTAAACATGGTGATGTAATCTTCCACAGGTTCTCCGTTTTCTTGTGCTATCTTAACCAAATTTCCAATGGAGACTCAATCTTTCACTCTAGTGAAATGGCGAAGGAATGACCCTTGCACATCCTGCCAAGTTTGTATAAAGTCTGTAGGAAAATGGGTGAACCAAGAGACCGCAGTTCCAGTAAGAGAATTGGAAAACAATCTCAATTCGAGATCACAACAAGAAAATAGCTCTCAGCCGACCGAACTTTCTGACCGTTACAAATGCAGTTGGTAATTACCGACCAATAAGACATTACCTACTACACACATTGTCGGCCCCGGGATTACCGCTATGGACATGTAACACCCCAATAATTCTCCCTTTTTACCTGTGGAATATAAGTTGAATAGACGAAGAACTATTGACATGTTACCGCCATGTGTTTAAACGTTAAGGCTAAAAAAAATATTTTGTAGCGGAAAATCATGAATAAGAATTAGTTCAAGCAAAATATAAAACTCCAAAATAAAGCTCATTTGACAAGTTGGAACCATTTAAGGCCCTTATTCGCAGCCAAAGGTAAAATCCCTTCTAAAACTTGAAATATCCAAATCATTCTGAAAAGTCTACGATCTGAAATAAACAATAAAAAACACGAACGACTCTCCACTCAACCCATTAGTCCAAGGCTAGTCACCTAATTGCAAATCCTCTGAAAAGTCTGCTCCCCATAATTTCCAAATGAAATAAGGATCATCATAGGTCCATGACAGGATTGTCGCGTGCCTATCAAAAATACCTATTAGAATACATAACCTGCAGCTATGGTAACTAGTGATCATATCACAAGGAAAGCAAACTACTGACTAATTGAATAAGCATCTAACTAACAAGAGAAATAATTTGATTTGTGATTGTGATAACTAAAACTTATGACAACGATTAAAAAGGAATTAACTATATAATTAACGAATCTAGAGCTATGGTTCACTATAGCAGTAATTAACAGTAAATTGGCATCAACAATTCATAACATCGATAATCAAACAGGATCAGATCTCTAATCAATTGACCATAGAACTATCCTAACCGTATCTCTCGACCTAGGAAGTCTCGTTCTACCTATTGATGTTGATCTGTTTCTAAGTCTCAATCGCTATCTAGAGACTATCTGCACCTGAAGTTCGAGAATTACTTCTGTGTGACTTAGGACCTTTAGTTGGTAAGTGTCGTGGCTACGATGGTCTTGCGCGGTGCCATATAGTTGGCGATTATCCCAGAGCAATAGCGCACCTACTTGTAAACTCACAGTGAGCTGTATTTAGTGAGATGCGTCACTATGGGATCTTAGAAGTACAGAAAGGCGTAGATAGACCTCGAATAAACCTTACTCGATATAAGAGCCTTTTATCGATATAGTATAATATGTCAGTACATTATTGAATACTCTTAGTTGCGTGCCCGGCACTGTTGATTGATCATTTGCATACTTATACAATCCATCCTCAGAATTTTATAAATGCATGATTTCGACAGATTGAACAAACACCTAATATCCTAGAGGCGAGATACGACAATTACCACTAATCGAAACAGATAAACCAGATTTTATAAAATGAATAATAACTTAGTACGGATCTACATAATAGTGTCGAGTCGCATTTACAATAACATATTCCTAGGTCTTCTAAGAGACCTTATCTTGACCGAACTTGGATCTATAAATGAGGAATAAGACTGGAAGGCAATCAATTAGGAATTGAATATTTGCGGAACACAAAATGAACATTTTTTCGATATAGTCCCATTATGTCTAGCGCGTTTTTTCTTTCATGCAAATATGGTGTTTAATATTCGAGTTGTTCTCGAGATCACTCCTCTTGCACAATCTCTGTGTATGCCTAATCTTCCAACTAGTACTTTAGTTAACCACCACAAATGTCGATGCGCATACGCCAAATTTTTGTTCTCTCGCACTCTCTTACCATTTTCAGTGTACAATAGGTCTAATGAAAAATAAACTGACATTTTGTATGTTGTTGTAAAGCCAATTAATGAAATTGTGCTCAAATATCATATGTGTATATTAAGATATGTATAATCGTAATCTAATTTCCGTAGTTGAGCAAGAACCGCCTTGTAAATTATTTCTAAAGGTCTTTTAGTCGAATATTTATTAGAAAAAGAACCAAAGTATAACGAAAGAGAAACGGAAAGAACACGTTCAAATTTTCATTAAAGGAGTTAAAAGGTTGTGGACTTAATTATGGCTAAACGTAAATGGGTCGCTTGTGTAAGATTTGGAGATTCATAATTTGGTCAATCACGTAGTAAGTGTGTAAGTTGAGTTGGGGGGAGATGTTCATATTGTGCGCTCGTTTATAGAGTCGTGTGGTGGCGGGCTGCGTGGCGTGCGCGCACCGGGACCGGCTGCGCTGACCTTGTGTTGGCTCCTCATAGCCTAAATTGTTATATCCCATGTCCCCTTCCCTGTTCGCCCAGGCATCCATAGCGCCACTGCTATTTCCATATCCCTTATCGTAAGCTCCTTAGCGTCGTGAGCTCTTTATACCTGATCGAGCCTTATAACATCCTCTGACAGTCGACGAATTTGTAAAAAATGATGCAGCAGAAGCTAATGAGAACTTTTTGTTTAACATCGTGTTAGTGTTTGCCTAGTTCACACCTTCTTGAACTTTCTATCACACATTAAAGCACAATATTATGCACAAGGCTTTTAGCGAGCGCCAATCATTCTAAAATCCAAAGGAATGACAGAGGAAAAACATGCCATAAATCAAATACATCAACGATCTCCCACGCACGTCCCTCAAGCCAAGCCTCTCACTAGATTATAAGCAAAACACATCGACCTGCGACACCCATCAAAACAACATCGCATAGACTTATGACCAATTCCCCGACCAAGGATCCCAAGTAACTCAATGCTTATCCAAAACGTGAATCATCAACAACACAATTAGCCATCAAGAACAAAGAGAAMKGAATCAAGGAAGAACTTCTCGCTAGTGGCACTCCTCTCTTTGTGTAGTGGGTTAAAAATCAACCCATTCGCTCACCACCCCACATATGCATAAAATGTGCACATGAATCAAGTTTTGTAGCCTAAAATACTAAAGCACCCTCCCATCTCATCAACACTCATGTGTTTGAAAGGGTTATCAATAGCACTCAACCTACAAGTCGACTCGAAATGCATGCACRACTCAATGACCTTGGCAAGGTACTCAATCTACAAGACTCAAGTAGACACGTGTTTATCAAGAGAGGACTTTTAGTAGCTTGTAATGGGGCTAAGGTTAGGGGTAGGATAATTTTGGGAAATGTGAGCTAAAAGTCTAGCTTAAGGGAGCATTCAACAGTCAACTCAAATAGCCAAGTGATAAGGCTAAGACAACTCCAAGTAAACTCCAACTCAAGAAACCAAAACCGACCAACACTGAAAACTGCAACCACATAGTATCACCATCTTTGTTACAAGAAAACACAAGTGCTAAGGCATTATTGGACTAATAAACTATGAATAAGAACTTATTTTTGGATKTTTTTTGATGAATGAATTATTGAATAATAATAACTTTTGCCTTGCACTTTACATATAGACGATGACAATACTCAAGCTACAGAACCAATTGCGAAACACGAAATCACCCCAAATATCAACCAATCACGAGCCTCCAATAAGAACACCCATTATATACACAACACCCTCCAATATGCTCCCCYAAGCYAAACTTGGGTTACTCGAACAAAGCCAAAATAGGGTTGTAATGTAGGTAATCATGAAATGAAGGGAATCAGGCTCAAAATCAGGGATTAAGGGATAATAATGTTTCTAAACACTGAAGCACGMCTCCTAACAATGAAAGCCTCCTATCATGCTCAACACACGACCAAATAGTCAAATAGACAAGTACCAAGCCAAGACTACGAGAAAGTGACACACCAGGAACTAACACACAAGAAAGAAATATGAATAATCATGCATTTAAGCTCAAATCCTCTCAAGGTAAGTTCTTCCTCGTTCCAAAGATACATCAAGCTAATCATGTTCGTCTAATCCAGTTAAGGAATCAGAAAAGCAATCACAAGTTCACAAAGGTCGAGTTCAAGAGTCACAAGCATCAAAATTTTTCATTATGGGGCACAGGGAGACATGCTTTGTAGAAGAATCCAATTATATACAAGAGTAAGGAATCACTAATTTTTATTCTAAGCTACACTAAGAAAGCAATACATTTTTTTTTGGTTGCAAGTAAACTCCCACTCCTAATGAGTGGTACAAACCTTGCAACTATCCTAAAAAGCAATAAAATCTAAACTAGAAAGCAATAATAAAATCTACACTAATAAGCAATAAACATACCTCAAGCCATCGTTATAGAGTGCTTGCTCTTTCCCCCCAAGCCGAATCTAGCAATGTCCTCAATGCTAGGGGAGAAAAGGGAGCAAGCACCTCAATCCATATCATCATCGTCATCCATCCCACGGTCCGAACCATCGCCCTGGAAACCGCTCCCAAAACCGCCACCAAAGCCATCGGCACTGCCACATGACGCTCCAAAGCCACCCTCAGGGTACGGGTACCACGAGGGGTGAGGACCTGCAGGGTTAACATTGCCTTGCTGGGCGTAATAATCATACATAGGCTACATGGCAAGGCGGGCATCGGTCTCAAATGTGGTAAAACGCGTGTTAAACGCGTCAAACCGTTCACCCAATCGAGTCTGGGTGATGGCAAGGTTGTTGATACCTTGCATGAGGGCGTTATAGTCAGGGGGAGGGGGAGGATAAGTCTGAGCTTAAGGTTGGGGCTCCGGTTGAGGTGGAGGCTGTTGTCCATCGGGATACAGCATGTACCTCGTAGAGTTCGGAGCCAGAGCCGTGTGAGGGCTCGGAAGAGTGACGAGAGAGGTGGGGCGACCTCGTTCGTCCTTTGCAAGGACCCACTGATCCCCAAGGTTCTGCCCTCGAACCATCCATCGAAGGGATGTCCGAAGGTAGTAGGAGTCTATAAGGGTAGACTCCGGAGACYTATAGTACTCAGACTCGTCGAATTCCGGTACCTGTCTCGCAAACAGCGTCGCCAAGCCCCCAAAGACTATCTCAGCATGAGTCTTGGGGACTGGCGAGCTAGCAAATCGGTACATGTGGCGAACAACATGATGCCCAATGTTAATTTTGTAGTTAGCCATGTCAGAACACAAATAACCACCCAAAATGTTAAGCTCTCTTTGGGTCATGTTGTTCGCCTCATAGCGACCGAAAACGGTCCCCGCCATGAACCGTTGCCAAATACGAACTACCGGTTGATTGATAAAACCGACTTGCAATTTTTGGTAGTTCGTACAAGGCAGGCCGGTTAGAGCGACCCATAAATAATCAGCCACGATGGGGATAGGGGGTTCCATGTGTTGGTAATGGGTAACACCCAACACCTGACAGAAGGCACCAAGCGATGCACTGAACTCCTTGTTGAATAACCTATAGCGGACGGTACGTATAACGTCCTCCTCACTAGGTTGTACATAAGACAAAGAAGATAAAAATTCCAAGGCAAATTTAGGGTAGGTGTCAACATGATGATTATACAAATTTAACATACCTAAACTACCACATAATCTTTGCAGTTCATCCTCTAGACCGAGGGTTCACATATAGTTATGATCAATAAAATGGGTCGCATGAAACCCTCGGTCTTTAAGGTTTTGGAATTTTACCTTTTGTAAGCCGTCTCAGAAGACAATATCCGGGTACTCGGGGTCCGGTGTGGTGTCCCCGTCATGTTGTAGATGCAATGGAAAAGCTCCCTCGCCGTCATCCTCGTCCTCTTGTACTGGCGGTGGTGTGGGTGCCTTCTCTGGCTCTCTTCTTCTTCTCCTTGAGGCCATTTATGGAAGATTTTGTGTATTGGTGAAAGGATGGGGTTTTGAAAGTGAATGAGAGAATGAGAGATTGAGAAGGTGTAAGATGTAGAGGATRGAAAGAGAAAGAGAATGGTGGAAGAATTATGGAATATGGATGAGTAATGAGGGAGATAGAAGGATTTGAAGGTTTGTGAGTTATGGAGATTTTGGATGAATGAGAGGATAAAGAAGATGATGAGTGTGAGAAATGATAATATGTGATGTAAAAGAAGAAATCAGAATTAAAGAGAAGAAAGAGAGAGAACCGTTGGTGAGATAAGATAAGGGGCAATCCGCACGAACCAATTAGAAGCCAGATTTCCTGCGCATAACTCAGACCCAAACTGATCGGTTTGACCAGAACCGATCGGTTTGGACTTCGACTATTGTTTCCTTTCCTTGCGCAGTCGATCGACCCATGTAAACCTACGACTCAAACCGATCAGTTTGACTTGAACCGATTGGTTTGAGCTATGGTCCATAATACTCAAACTCTCGCAGTCGATCGACCAAGTTAATCCGATCACTCAAACCGATCGGTTTAACCTGAACCGATCGGTTTGGGATTCGTCCAATAATTCCCAAACTCACGCAGTCGATCGACCCATTCAAACCTACCAACCAAACTGATCGGTTTGACTTGAATCGATCGGTTTGAGGTATGACCCCAAATTTCCTTCGTCCCGCATTTGATCGACTCATTCGAACCTACGAACCCAAACCGATCGATTTGACCTGAACCGATCGGTTTGAGGTTCGATCAATTATTATCCAATTGCCCAACCGATCAACTTAGCCAAACCTACAGACTAAACCGATCGGTTTAACTCAAACCGATTGGTTTGACCTATGGTYTGATTTTAACCTTGTCTCGCAGTCGATTGGTTGGATCAAACCGACCTACCCAAACTGATCGGTTTGACCCAAACCGATCGGTTTGACCTCTAAATGAATTTTCCTTTGCCACACATTCGATCGACCAGAACAATCCAACGACCCCAAACCGATCGGTTTGACCTCTGCGAAGCTACTATTCACCTGCACACTTAGTCAAATTTTGATCAATTCCCTCTTCCTCACTCACACAAAACGTTCTACACCTACAACTACACTAGCGATACACTACTTCTAAAAGCAAAACTACGGTCGCCCCAACAGCGTTAACTCCCGACCATAGTATACTTCGAATCCTTCAGGATGACACGTCTTCGTAAAAAAACCTCCGCAGACCTACCATACGCCTCATAGTAACAACTTAAACTCGGTTGAGCCATTCCTTTAAACTTGTAACCTTGTCAATAATGAATCCTCATCAGATACCGAATTTCGTTCACCTAGTCTCGGACAGTGTGGGACCGGTCCAATCTAGACTTCTACTTTCCAGGAAAGGTTTGAATCCTCTAATGAACAACAAACCCTTGTCCCCATCTCGAAACTCACGATCCTAAGATTTTCTTAAACGTGCCATCTTGGTTCCTTTTCATAGCTTAAACTTTCAAAGCATCCCAAACGGAACTCAGTCCAAGCTCATTCAATTTGGTAACAAAGCGCTTCTCACCCGCAATTTAGATCCATATTGACTTCTTGATCACCCAACGCCTTATACTCCACTAAACAGAAATACACGCCTTCCATAAGACCAGCGATAATGGACGTACGACATAAGGTGTCTTAATGCGCTACCGGTACGCCCACAGCGGCATCAATCAAGCATTCGTACTCCAATCTTTTCTAACATTTGCCACAAGTTCTCTCAGAATGACTTGATTTCCCTTAGAAACTTTAATGGCCCACTATTGAGATGAGCAAAGGTCCAGTACGGTTTCTCTCTTTACTCTATTCTATATGCTTATCAAGATGCCTCTCATGAAAATAGAACCACCCATCACTTTTGACAGTCTAGGAACTCCAAACGCAGAAAAAATATCTTCTAAACACTTAAGACCACCGCATCTATTATAAGAACCGATGCTCAACCCACTAAGCACGTATCAACAGCCACAAAATGAAACGATTCCAAAACAAAGAAACTCCCATATACAATCCCATACACAAAATCCTCCACTTCAAGTATGCCATTCGCCGCATCTCATGGCGCATAAAAATTGCCTCCGCTGACAACTCACACAGACAAATCAGCATCTTTTAACAAACTTAGCAATTATCAAACATATGCAAACCTTGAACATCTTCTAAAGTTCCAGCCTGACCACCATAAATATTGATACAACGACCGAATGCACCCATCTCATATTAGACACACTTATAAATCCTCGAGCACATGCTTACAAAGTAAATCATCCAAAAATAACTGCCTAACATCGGCATGAACTCTTCTTCTTATTAACAAATCATAGCCAACAGCTACCCATCAATTGGCAAATCACGAACCATGATATACACAACACATGAATACTTTGGTAAAGATCACAAAAAGAATCTATTATCACAAACCAATCCTCGAAATACCGCCACAAAATCTATACTCCCTTTCTATACAATCTCAACAAACTCCTAAAATCCAACAAACCTACTTCTTATCTGAATAATACTATCAAATCTCTGTACAGTAAAACAAGTCTTTCAACCTACTAGTAGGTCCGAACTATCAATACAAGCACGCAACAACAAGTAACTCCTCAATTCATGAGTACTGAGCTCATCAAGGTTTCTAGCATAATAGATAGCATGCAAGACCTTCTCCTTTCTTTGGCCCAAAACCAGCGCCACAGCATAGCACTCGCATCGCAACGTACATCTCGAAAGGAAGCTCCAATCAGTGAGGTCGCACCAAAGGACCTGAAATTCACACGCCTTTTATCCTTCAAAAACTCAAGACACGGTGCATCAGTAAAGAAACAAAGGGGCATCTTGCAAAGCAGACTTTGTAAGTTCTCGCAATCTCTTGAAAAATGCTAGCAGCTATACATAACCCAAATCATTCTACGATAGTGCAAAAATACCATAGACTGTAGATATAGTCTTTCGCTTGATCTTCAGGAGTGATCGAATTGCTAAATCCGAATACCCACCCAAAATATTAGCAAAAGGAACTTATGCAAGCCAAACACCTCCAACATCTGCATCAATAAGAGAAGGGGAAAGGGTCTTTATGCCAAATTAAGGACGCCTGAAATCAATACACATCGCCATTCCCTGTCACAAGTCTTGGAATCAATTCATTTTAATATTTTCACAGAGCAGAGCGTCCCCCTTCTTAGGCACAACTGAATAGGACTACACCCAGCTAGAATCAGAAATGGGGTACAATAATACCTCATCAAGTAATTTTCATACCTCTTCTCACCACCTCTTGCATCATCGAATCATCTCCCTCCGAAATGCAAAGGCGATGGCCTTCTTCCAATGAGATCATTGCATACAAAATCTGGACTAATACCCTAAGATTAATCCAATTCTTACCAAGAACTTTTCTATGAAACCAAAGAATCTAAACTTTTGAGCTGCTCATCATTAAGTGCAGCATTGACAATCACAGGGTACATCTCTTTATCATCCAAGAACACATATTTCAGATTGGAGGGGAGGGGTTTCAGTTTAGGCTTTGTTACCTCAGAAGCTGTGCCGCTGGGGAATGGCATCAGCTTAGCCTTTCGGCTCTCCTCCTTGCCATCTAGTGCAGCGACTAGAGCATCAACTTTGGGGTCTCCTTCACCTGCAAGAGACTCAACACAMAAAATTTCCTTCAGAAGATCTCTATAAGGAGATCGAGGAACGTTATCCTGAACAACAAGATGAGATATATCGATACTACAGCAGGAAGCTTCTAACGTGGGACTCTTAAGTGCACTAGAAAGATTGAAAACCACTTTGTCATCCTTAATAGTCAAAGTAAGCCTTCCATTCTTCACATCTATGATCGCCCCTGCCGTATGAAGGAAGGGTCGACCTAAGATAATCGGAATATGGGCATCTTCATCCATGTCAAGTACAAATAAAATCCACAGGAATATAAAATTTACCCACATGAACAGGGTCATCCTCTAAAATACCCATGGGATATTTTACAAAACGATCAGCCATCTGCAGAGTAATACTAGTGCATTTAAGATCCCCCATATTAAGTTTATTGTAGATTGACAAAGGCATAACACTAACACTAGCACCTAAATCACATAATGCCTTGTCAATATGCAAAGACCCTATATCACATGGAATAGAAAAGCTTTTAGGATCTTTAAGCTTTGGTGGAGACTTATTTTGAATTATAGCACTGCASTGTTCAGTAAAAGCAATAGTCTCCACCGCGTTAAACTCCCTCTTCTTAGTCAACATGTCTTTCAAAAATTTAGCATAATAGGGAACTTGAGTTACTAATTCAGTGAAAGGAACAGTTACCTGCAGATTTCTTACCACATCTAGGAACTTGCTGAACTGMTGGTCCTRCTTCTTCTTGGCTACTCTAGCTGGAAAGGGCAGCTGAATAGGGGGCACCATAATAGGAGGCATTTTCACTGCCTCCTCCTCCTTTTTAGCATTTGCATTTACTTCTTTACCTTCTTCTCCATCTCCTGCTTTCTTAGCATCTACAACAGCTTCCTTAGATGCACTGTCAGGGCCATCAACAGTTGAGGGCATGGGTGGACCTACGTAACTAGCGCCACTGCGAAGGGTGATCGCATTGACACTATCCTTCGGCTATTGCGGTTGTGAAGGAAGGGCACCCTGCTGCCTCTGTGCATTAGATGCAGCCAATTGTGCCACTTGAGTATCCAATTGCTTATTATGAGTGACTAAGGATTGAATATCTCTTTGGACTTGTGTTTGAAACTGGATCATAGAAGCTTGCTGATCCTTCTGCATCTGAATCATCATATTTTTCAACTCAGCTATGGCCGAATCAGCTACTAGGGCCTACTGTGGCTGYTGCTGCTGGTTGTACTGCTGATTGTACTGCGGCTTCTGATGAGGGGGCTRATATCGAGGCTGATACTGCTGTTGTTGCTGCGACTGCTGCTGTGAAACTGGTTGAGGATTCAACACATTGTTACTCTTGTAGGACAGATATGGATGATTTCTCATGCCTTCATTGTATGTGTTGGAGAATGGATTGTTGGGACGGCTTTGAAACGCGCATACTTGATCCATAGGAGATTGACACCCACCAGTTAGATGTGCCATCCCCCCACAGTTATCACAGTACATTTCACTCGGCCCTGAAACAACTACAACTGAGGCTGATCGATTCATATTGATGCCATCMAMCTTCTGATTGATGGCTGATATCTAAGCTGCCAATAGAGTGATCTGATCGACCTCATGCTTGCCCGTCTTCTTCGTCACACCTCGAGGATTGCCATATTGAGCATTATGATTGGCCATCTCCTCAATCAGTTTTCATCCAGCATTGACAGACTGACTCATGAACCTCCCATTTGCTGCTGAATCTAGAATAATACGAGGTTCACTATTCAAACCATTATAGAAGGTTTGAACCAAGAGCCATTTCTCCAGACCATGATGAGGACAGACACGATGTAGTTCTTTATAGCGCTCCCATGCTTCATGGAGAGTCTCATCAAAGTCCTGCTTGAAGTTGGTGATTTGACTCCTCATTTGTGCAGTCTTTTTTGGAGGATAGTACTTTTTAAAGAACGCAAGAGAGAGTGCATCCCATGAGGCATAAGCGGCCGCATCAAGACTGTTCAGCCATAATCGAGGTTAGTCCTGCAGTGAGAAAGGGAACAACATAACACGAAGCTGATCAGGCTCAACTCCTACATGCTTAATAGTGCCACARTATTGGAGGAAATTAGAGATATGCAAATTCGGATCTTCAGTTGCATTTCCTCAAAATTGATTGCGCTCAATTATATTCAACAGCGCAGGCTTGATTTCGAAGTTAGTTGCCTCTAGAGTAGGCATGTTCGGGCCTGTCAGAATTTCATTCCGACCAGGCTGAGAGTAGTCCATAAGAGATCATTCTTGAGCCATTTCATCAGAATCAGAGGGGACTACTTCGTTATTCACTGAGTGTGATTCCCCTTCCTCTAGATCAGTTTCGTATAAAGGATTCGAAAATTGACGAGAGATGAAAGAATCAGAGAAATCTAATCGCCTTGCGGAGTTCTTCCGTCTATGATACGTGCGCTCCACTTCTGGGTCGTAAGGAATCAAACTCCCAGTTCGGGAAGACCTGCGCATACACAAAAGCAAACTGCAGCGATTGTAAGTACTGCCCTGAAGAACAACGAATCGTTCTTCAATACAATTACAAAAAGAATAGTTTAGACTCAAATAATTAACCAATAATTAAGCCGCGTCCCCGACAACGGCGCCAAAATTTGACAGGCCTATCGCGTGCCTATCAAAAATACCTATTAAAACTAACCTGCAGCTAGTGGTAACAGGATCGTATCCATAAGGAAGCAACTACTACTGACTAATTGGATCAAAGCATCTAAACTAACAAGAGATAATTTGATTTGTGATTGTGATTAACTAAAACTAATGACAACGATTAACAAAGGAGATTAAACTATATAATAAACAAATCTAGAGCTATGGTTCACTATAGCAAAAATTAACAGTAAATTGGCATCAACAATTCATAACATGGCATAATCAAAACAGGATCAATGTTCTTTCGAAAAATTGAACCATAGAACTACTCCTAACCGTATCTCTCGACCTAGGATAGTCTCGTTCTACCTATTGATGTTGATCTTGTTCTAAGTCTCAATCGCTTGATCTAGAGACTTGTGACTAATCAGATTAAGCAATTAAGTCGGGCCCTACGAAATTGATTAACATGAATAACAATCTAATAGGAATTTGATTAAAAGCCAAGCCATGAATAGAATCAAACTAATAATAAGTCAATCATATTGCTATAGATCCCCAATCGCCCTAGAAATTAGACTACTCACTCATATTCGAATTAAACATGCTGATTGCGATTGTGGAAAACATAATCAAAAGCATAGAACAATTAAAAGCGAGAATCAAACGCATAAAACAATTAAAAGCAATAATAAAACGAATTAAAGGATGGAATAATTACCAAAGAACGATTGCAATTGATGAATGAATGAATGAATTCTATTGAATAGCCAAAGTAAGGGTTCCACAATAACGTAATTCAGTTTTTGAATCTAATCTCTGATAATCTAAGAATAATTACCAAATTAGGATTTCCCCCCTTAAATACTCTTATTATTTTTCTAATCTAAAACAAAGCTGCTTCATTACAAGAAATGTCATCCTCATTAATTACAAATAAACCATAATCGAGGGCCCAAAACCGGATGCCAAACCGATCGGTTTGGATTCAAACCGATCGGTTGGGGCTAGAATTTCGTGCTCAGCCCAATTCCGCTCGATCCACGCCCCGTGCTACATCCGTGAAGCTCCGTAGTGTCTTCTAATTAGCCCAAAATCGATCCAAAAGCATTGAAAAGATCCTGAAACTAATCAAAACACTAAATGCACAATATTAGTAGCAACAAGGCCTTTAGGAGGCCAAAATCATCTAAAATGACAAGAGAATGAGGGGGAAAACCATGCAATAAATCAATACATCAGTCCACAAAAAGAAAGAAAATGTGGACGATACACACACAACACAAAATATTTGCAATCAGCAAAGCTGAGTACATACAACTTACGAAATGAGAAAACAAACGGACAACATCTCCCCTAAAAATGGACATACCAAGTTATGACAACTGTTATGAAACAAGAGAAATTTAGTTGTGGTGTTCATAACAACTTAACCACATATTATATATATATATCCAATTGAACCAAAATAACTTAATATCGAGATCAACACCAACACCTCCCTGTTAAACAAATTAATTCAAGAACAAAATAATTTAACCAAGTTTCAACTCACGACTCAGGATATAGTTCATTTCTTAATTTATGATTTAAGCAATAGACAAGGTTGTACTTAACCCATGTTCCAATTCAGGAACATAAACCAGACACATAGTGCCACAATGTAAACCCATGTCTTCCCGTCAAAAAGCATCAAAAACCAATAAATAGATGAGATCTCAACTAACCCTAAATTTTGATAAAAATCCTTTATAAAAATACCAGAAAAGAGACGCGTTGATCAAACGGTTCTTGGAATGTCGTGAATAAAATCGCAACCCCAACCCTTGATTGTCAATACTCTAGATGTGCACAAATCTAGAGTTTTATTACTCATTCATATTATATTTAACTGTAATTATTTATCAAATTYTTACAACTTCCAAATAAGACCATAAACCACACGTACCAATTTAAGCATATCCAATTCCTTTAATTAACAAACCTGTTGGACAAAGCCAAMTAACCTCGTCATCAAGACTTATATAATTTCCTTTTACTCAATTCATACATCATGTCATGAATGAGTAATATAACACCTTATGGAGCAACTTGTACGCTAACTCCACTTAATTCATCCATATAATAGAAATCACCTCGTGGAGCAATTTCTACATTGACTCCACTTAACTCATCCATATGTAAACCAGATAATTAATGACAAAGGATTAATTAACAATTTYYGTATCAATTCTCAGGAGTAATCCAATTCTCAACATATTAACCAAGGCGCAAGTAAAGAAATTACTTGCGTCTACCAAAAAATTCCATGGGAGTTCCTCTACTCATAACACTAAGTTTTCAAACATCCTCAAGCATACATATAAATTAAGGATTCCATAAGTAGTACATACCTTGAAAATAAAACAATCCCGCAAATTATTTTCACTTCAACAATCACTCAAAGAGAATTCCTCCTACAACCAAATAGACATCAATTACTATTGATCCCTAACACAAAATTATAGCAATATATATTCCCTTAAAACCCCATAAAAACCTTTAGAAATAAATCTCGAACATGTTTTTAAAGATGAACTTCAATGCTTATACAATAAACCATTAATTGATGTCTTTAAAACCTTAACAACCATATTTTTCAATGGTTAAGAATAACTTTGAATATGTATAATAAATCTGAAAATTCGTTTTCATAATTAAAAATAATCAAATGGCTTAACAATTCACACAACATGTTTTCTATAATTGATATAGGGCATAACTCTACAAATGTTTCATAATACATCAATTGCCCAATAATTTAGAAATGGACAATTGGCGTGTGCCCTTATCGGGCCTTGTCCTACGTCGATTTCGTTCGTGGGTTTGAGCCACGGATCCTGCATGTGAGTGCGTTGGGGTAGTGTTGTCGAGTGGGGAATCGCCACCGTGCCTATATAAGTTAATCACGAACGCTCAAAACATTGGTACCAAGTCAATGGCCCCACTGTTTGATCAAGTAACCAGTTCATGGGTTTGGGGACATGGTACAGAACGAATTTTTGACCCAATCCGCCCGCATGTAGCGGCCTCTACTTGGTCTCATTGTAATTTCATTCGATCAAATTTATTGAATACATAACAACATATGAATTTTATCYTTAGGAAACGCTCTAGCCCTAGCAATCTATTAAAAGAGCGAGTTTCTATTATGCAAATATCACTACCTAGCCTAATTGTTGTGATCACTTCAAATTAATCAAATTAATAAGGTGCTTAAAATCCATTTGTCCTTGATTAATCTAAATTTAATGTGATTCAACAAATTTTGGTCTTGTTTAATCAATCAAAAGTGTCTCATGCATGAATAATGTCAAAACACATGTGAGATCATGGTTAGTATGCAATAATAGAAAACTCAAATATACAAATCAATCTTACCTTGCTTCGCTATCAATCACAAGAGAAAACAACGGTTAGTGTATCAAAACTTTTCTTTGACTAGATCGCCTATCACAACAAAAGAGATTGGAATTGTTAGCATTGACAATTATGATTAAAACAATTGCGATAAAGCGAAAAGCGATTGAAAACTAATAAATTTATATGATTGGAATTCAAAAGCGCAATTATAATATTAACCAAAATTAAKAATAAAAAGAAATAGAGAAAGTTTGATTGAATAGCCTCAGAATTTGTACTTAGATTCGCAAAGAAACGTCTCCAAAAGTAGTGACAGATTTGAGAACCTTGGATTTTGTGAGTGATTTGTGTTAGAGATTTTTGAGAGTTCCGAATCGCCTTAAGCACACGAGAATTCGTTGATTTAATGTTGATTTTCATTGATGTTCGATTAAGCACTGAGAGCATGTATTTATAGGCATTCTTGGGAAAATGATAGATAAAATACGAAATCAAGCATACGGATAATAACAACCGTATATACGGTTTGAGGACCATATATACGGTTGTGAGGAATGTATATACGGTCGTGAGTAACATATATATGGTCACTTGGACCGTATATACGTTTGTGGCTGACGTGGCAAGCCTCATCGGCGATCCGTGCTTAATTTCTTTTTCATCTATCTTTTTGTTCGAGAATTAATATCTGTGTTTTTGCATCTAATCTGCTATCCAATTGACCTTTATCCACTTTTGGAGAAACTTTGTGGACAAGTTTAGTCTTCTAGAATATTCCGGATCATTCCCAAATTATTTGGATTTATCTACGAATTTCTGAATTCATTTATTTTCGAAAATCGTTTTAAAAAAATTGTAAAAGTCATAGAAAATAAAAAAAATCAGAAAAATATTGGCGAAATCAGAAAAATGAGAAGAACAAGGTGAAAAGGGGTAATAAAAAAATAACCTACCGAAGATATTCTAAAAAATCCTTAAAATAAAGAAAAAAGCTTAAAATAGAAAATAATTAAAATAAATAAAAATAAATAATTTCCGCCGATTATTGTGCTCTCGACGTATGATTTCAAACTCAACTTTAATTCAACTTGTGCAAATGAATGTGGTTTAATAGATGTGGTTTATGGATTTTGTCGCAACCTCTGTAATCAAATCTATTTCGAGATGTCGTACTTTTCCTCATCGACTATTCAATTTGGGGGAGAAATTTTTAGGTGTCTGCAACAGCATTAATTGAACCTTTCAAAACATCAAAACTTGTATAAAAATATATTCTTTTATGCTTCAATAAAACATAGTTTAAGTAAAACATATGCCCTAATCAAAATCATGTTTTAAAACCCATAAAATCATTTCTGGGATGCTTAAAACTCAATTAAAAATATTTAAACAAATCTGAAAAATTAATATCATGGTAATTAGGGTTATAAATCATTCTGAAAATATCATAATTAACATATATTTTCATGCCAATATTTTTAATTAATTTTAGGCACAAAACATATTTCGTAATCGGAAATTGTCAATCTGATGTAATAATTTATTAAAATACTAAAACTCCACGAAATTTTTATGCAAAGTGTATTACTATATATAGAATATCCACACAATTTTTTCGTAAATTATTGATGAGCATATAAATAAAGAAAAATAAAAAACTGAGTTAGCAACCCGAAAAACAATCCATTTGAAAATGAATTTATTAAAATATTAAATCTACTTGGAAAATTTTACACAAGGGTATAATAGTATGGATATCACGCGACAAAATTTTCATAAATTAATGACAAGCAAAAAAATATTTAAAAATGAAATACTAAGACTGATAACAGTTCGATAAGTAATAAATAAAAGGTTTTAGGATGTTTACCAAATCAAAGCAACAAGGCAACAAGAGGGAGAGAAGTGGCCGATTGGCTAGTGGTGGCTCGGCGGCAGCCCAGAAGCGATCCGGAGAAGGTGTGAGAGAAAGAGCTTGAGGGAGTCGAGAAGGCGTGAGGAAGGAGAGAGTAGTTTAGGATTTTGTTTTTTGAAGAGGTTGTGCTTAAAAAAAACAAGGAGGAAAATAATAAGTTTTCCTTTAAACTAATTTAGTTTTTATAAAATGGTTTAAATTAAATACTTTATTTTATTTTGAATAAATAAATAAGATAGATTCTCTATCATCAAGATACTATTTAAATAGGGGATTATAGAATTCAAATAAAATAAACTAACCTTATAAGATAGTTAACTGTATTTTTATTAAATGTGACTGGGTATAAAATTTCTAAGTTTAAAATATTTATATATTTATAAGAAAATATAACTATATTTCTCTTAGAATTACGGGGGATTACAACACACGGTTGGTGACGGTCTGCAAATACCGACCGAAACAAACACAGTTGTTGATTTATGAAATTTATCGACTATTAACGGTCGGTAATTTCATAGATTATTTTTATTTTCTGAAATTTGATTTTATCGACCACTAAGTAGTCGGTGAAACCAAATAACAGAATATAAAAATATTTTACGACTTCTTATCCTCACATATCCTCAGCCACACACAAACTACAAACCTACCTTATGCTGACTATTACTCTCCTCATTTATTCAACCACTTTTAATCTCCCCCTCATTCAACCATTATTCCCCCCTCTCTTCCCGACTGTATCTCTCAATTCACTTTAATTCTCTCTCCTCATTCATCTTCAATTCACTCTTATTCTCTTTCCTCACTCTTATTCTTACGTTTTTTATAAACCCTAGCATTCTATCTCCGTTCATCTTGCTCATCCCTCCATCCAACGAGGCTTCACTACACCACGACTCATCTCTTCTCTTCGGCGCCGTTTTCCTTGCACCGCCTCCAACTAAGGCATGTTTTCTCTTTTTCGATTTATGTTTTTTCTTTCGTTTTTTTTCTTTTTACTACAGTTTTCTTTTTCGTTTCAGTTTTGATTTTTTTCATTTAATTATGTGAAAATTCATTTTGATTTCATTTGTGAAATGTTTCTTTAATTTGAATTTCATTTTTGTTTTTCATTTTCGACTCTAATTTTATTTTTATTTTTTTCGTTTTTCTTTTAACTAGATTTTTTTGTTGAATTTCATTTTCTAATTTTTTTCCCTGAATTGTTTTTTTCGTAATTAAGTTCTAGTTGTTGTGTTAGGGTTTAAAATTGGTTTTCAATTTGGATTTATTGGTCAAAAATTGGTTTCGATTTTCATTTTCTTGGTTTGCTCTTATTTTCGATTATTTCGGATGCATTTTCATGGTTAATATGAAGTTTCTTGAATTTTTTTCCTAGGTCCGATTTTTATTTTGTTCTTCTTATTTTTTTTTATTATCTCTTCTTATTTTTAGTTTTTATTTTTATTTTCATTTTGTCAAATTTCCAGATCTATTTTGTTTTTTATTTTTTTAAAAAATTTGCAGATGTGTTTTGAAATTTTTCTTTGAATTTTTAATGTTCCATTTTTCATCTTTTTGATTGAATTCTGAATTTTTTCGTTTTTTTCTTCTTCTGAATTTTGTTTTTTTGGGTCCCTTTGTAGGTGAAAGAAAAATAAATTCAAAGTGATTAAGATCCATGTTAGGTTTTATTTCCTTTTCATTTTTCTTTTGATTTAATTAGGTTGGAAACCACCAATATTACTAGAGTTCTGTGTTCCCATCGCTTGTAATCCTCCATAAGCATTATTTTGACTAGGTGATCCCTGCCCCCAATTATTACTCTGAGGTGGATACTTCTGTAGATACATACATTTGTCCCTAGCCCAAAACGGCCAATGATAAGACACCCCTCGCAACACACAAGTCAAATCGAGAGAGCCATAGGACCTTGACAGGCCCTAAAAAAGGCAGATTCCCTTGCATCGGACACCTATTCCAGGTATTTAGCGCCTCAATAAATAAGTTTTAATTTTCAAATAATTTTAATTTATTTTAAAACATTTTTCTAGAATTTTTCAGATTTTTTCTGAAATTTTTCTAAGTAAATTTGCCATTTTTTTGAATTTTCAGCAATTTAATTAATTTTGCGATAATTAATTAAATTATGAAAACAATTCCAAAATTCACAAGGAATTTTTACATATTTTTTGCATAATATTTCGATTTATGGTTTAATAATTATGAATTTCTTAAGCAAAAACGCAAGACCGAGCAAAGCGAGCTATCCCGGGATTTTCGCCTCGAGACACGCGTCCCGAGGAAGCCGAAAATATCGAGCATCGTGGTAATATCATCCATAATCGCATTAATATGAAGTATGATCGTATAAAATCGCTTATATATTTTATACAATTATATTACGATATTATTTCATTATAATTTCGCTATTCGAGGTAAAGCGATCTCGAATATCGCAATAATATCCGACGCAATCGCAATAATATCAAATAATAATCGTATAAAATCACGTACGATTATATTACGATATTATACAATCGYAATCAMGCTATTCGAGGCAAGMAAATCGGCCAAAATCCAGGCCAATACTGGGCGTAATTACGCCCAGTTTTTGGCGTAGGCGTAATTGCGCCCAAAACTTTCCTATTTTTGACCGATTTCGACCCTTGCCTATAAATAGGGAGCCTCCCCTATTCACTTCACGAAATTTTGCAACATTGGACGAGCACTCTCTCTCTCACTCGTCTAATTCTCTCTCACTCTCTCTYAAAAACACTTTCAAACACTTTCAAACACAATTCAAACACACAAAAGCATATTCAAAGGCTCTTTTGCAATAGATCGGTCAAGATACGAGAGGTGCTGGGCGCAATTACGCCCAGTTTTGGGAGTAATAATTACGCCAAAAACCTACCTCTTTTGGCCGATTTCGACCCTTGCCTATAAATAGGGAGTCCATAATTCATTTCACGGACTTCTCTTCTCCTACTCTTGAGGTTTTAGGTGATTCTCTCTCTTTCTCTCTCTCTCTCGCTCGTCCAACCCTCTCTCACTCTCATTCTCTCTCACAAACACGTTCAAATACAATTCAAATACATAAAAACACTTTCAAACGTTCTTTTGCATCAGAACTAGGAGGTTTTCAAGGGTTCTAAAGGTTCGACAAGGGTTCCTAAGGGTCCGAAGCTATGTCCTTGGTTTTCGACATCGTGTTGCGAGGTAGGTTTGAGGCCAATGTCTCAATTCTAAACCTCCTTGTGCATGCTTGTTTAGAAATTCGACAATTCAAATTAAAAGCAACCTTAAGGCATAACTTTAAATTCCTCGCACGAGTGCTTGCATGCTTGTCTCACTACTATAATATGCTATAACAAAGACCTGCAAATTTCGTGTTTCACGCCTAATAAGATAACTATGGACAACCGGCATTAGGCTCCTGGAATACGGAATTAACAACACATGCCACAACAAACTAGACACTATTTGTATAGTATTCTATTAAACAACCCGTCTAGTAATTTTACATGCTTAGGGTTTAAAACGGAAAACTGTTTGTTGTTGTCTTTCAGACAATGAAATCGCAATAACTGAGTAGAGGTCGCTAGATACGGTGGGGTGCTATGCACTACTTCACCCTTACCCTTGTCCCCTAATCCAGACCTTTGGTGCACTACCAGACATGGACTCCTTCGCCTTTCTTTATGCAATTATAGGCAAGGCTTAAAATGGGTTYCGCAGCTTCCCAAAAGAAGTGCGGTGGCGACTTCCTTTACTCATTTTGAGTATAAACACACAACTCCTGGCATACTCACAATATGCAAAAGCAAGAATTCAATTCTAGCAAACAAACCGAGTCGCCCTTAAATTGTACCCCTCGGAGCAGAGGGATCAGACCTAGTTCGGCCCGGTGACGCCCCGGCGCCCGTACAGTTTTCTGGCAACTTCACTGGGGAATTCACTAAAACTATTATTATTAGTGATGTGTGGGCAATACTCGAATTGTTATGCGATTTCAGCGTCCTAAAGACGGCATTGTGTTTTATGCATCCTGCATTACACGGAACATAGGTCGTTGGCACTGAGTTTCCGTTTTCTAGGCATCACGTCTCATATAAGTGTGCTCTACATTTGAGGCAAGACCGGGGGAGGGGAAGGGGGCTTGCTTAAGATTGGCGCTAGTGCACTACCTATATAACCAATTGTTAAGCTTGATGCCCATCCCCACCATGACGCGCGGCTGCGTGCACTACAAAGGCGTAGTGGTTTAGACCTCCTTTGATCATCACAGCGGGCTGGATGTGTTAAGGATCATTCTGAGCCTAGTCATGGGACCTTCTTGGAGACCCGGACTGACCTGTTCGATAACGTAGCAACTGACTCTAGGTGGCTGGACTTTTGTTTTTCTTTTACATATAGGGGTCATCCTAGCATGACAACGTGCTACGTGCTTTTAGACTAAGGACCCTAGCTTTGCATTCATGACAAACAAGTCATTGAGTCATGTAACAGTCCTCATATAGCAAGGTGATCATTCCTTAGGCGTTGTAATGTCGAAGTGGTTGTAAATTAGAATCATTAGGCGTTACGTCTTTTTTTGAGTCATACAATTGTAAACGGACGTCGAACCTTTGAACTTCGAATTTTCAAAAAAACAAAACGAAAACAAAAAAAGTAAAAACAAAAACAAAAAACGAAAAAACAGTGACAAAAAAAAGGTGAAAAATGAAAAATAAAAGGCGAAAGGCAAATTTCCGACGTTCATGCACTTTTTACATTTTTGAGTCAGTCAATAGGCAAGGGAATGATCACCCCTAAGACATGAATTGCATCATAGGTTGATTCGACATGGAACTTAACTTTTGGTTCATGTACCAACAGGGCAAGCTCCAACGGTTGAGCTCGTAGACACAGGGTTCGTTCCACGGTTCTCAAGCGGCACTCCGTCAATCAACACCATTACACTAATGGCCACAGAAAACTCTCTCATCAACCAGATTATGGCAAAGTTGGAATCATTCAACGCTCGAATCACTAAGCTAGAATTCGACATGCTCGAAGCTCTTATCGAAAAAACCCCGGCACTCGGAAGCGTGATGAGCTCGAGTATAAGATGTTGAATGACCGAATCGCTGGCCTTGACAAACTTATCACTGAGTTGGTCAATGTCATTGACCCCCTCTCCACACGAATGCACTCTCTTGGGGAGGAATTTGAAGCACTCAAAGCAAGTAACAAGCGCAAGTCTTGCTCAGACTCCGAGGTTCCCGACCTCAATCGTTCAATCCAGCTTGACAATTCTACAACAATCCCATCCACCGAAGAGAGTCCCACAAAAATTTGCAAAGGCAACGGGCATACCAGAGAAGATCATGAAGCATTACGATCCTCAACACTAGAAAAAACAAGAGGTCGTCGCCCTCCTATACCTCCTAAAGTAACAAGGGAGGTCCTCCAAAGGCGCAARTASTCTCGCCTTGGCTTTTCTRCTRCACGAGCATTCGAACACTTGAGTGCCAAAGGGGTCGTCAAACCCATGGAACCTACTCCTGATCCGACTCCCGAAGAAAGACCTGTGTGGTGGAATCAAGACAAAAACTGGAGATATCATCAAAATCGTGGCCATTATATCGAAGGTTGCTTCACCTTTAGGAACATTCTGCAAGATATGATCGATGCAAAGTGCAAGTCAAGTGAAGGAGTCAATGTTTGCATGCTTGAAGAAAACGAAAATTCTTTTGACCCTTCCATCCTCATAACACCAATTCATCAGACAAGTCCGAAAACGGTTGCACTAACCAATGGGCACTTCAATACAACACGAGGAAAATGTTCAGTCAGGGAAGTCTCAGATGCTTATCAACCCTCAAGCGACCCCATGACTTATGACTGCTACAAGAGGGTCATGATCGAGAAACTAAAGACAGGATGGGATGGTCTACCCTACCCTACAAGCAAAAACTTCCAAATGTGTAAATGGAAAATCCATGAACCACAAATCACAATCAGAAGTCATTGGCTGACCTTTCGAATGATGTGCTCTACAAAATTTGGAAGCTATGCGATGCTAAATCTTTAGGCAGGAGCATGTGTGTATGTCCAGAATGGGGAAAGAAGATTCCTGAGTTCATTTGGGATCCATACATTTTAACGGACTTCGAGAAATACTGCCTTAATGGTTTTTGGGGCGAACCACATAGAGAATACCTTGGCAATTACCGTGGAAACACTCGTTTCGAACTTCCACCCAAGTTCCCTTCCTCATTCTTGTTTTACAAGAAAAGAAGCACGTGGTTCAAAGACTCCGATAACTGCAACTTTGTAGATGGGGATCCTGTCCCCACAAGCAAGACATTTGTTCTAGATGGCCTCGAAGCATAAGGTTTGAGACTCTTGTTTGGCCAAGAAATCACCCCTCCAGCTAAATCATGGCCATGACCAAGGAAGCATTTSATCCCACCACTCTCATCACACCAGTCGAAGGCTTAGTTCATGGTTGGCGCAAAACCATGAAGATCACTACTACAAGAGGCAAGGTCATCAAGTGCACCATGGGTGAAGGACCAATGCTCGAGGATTCTGAATCTAAGACTGAGTCTGAGTCTAGTGTTGTAGAAGCTAGGAAAGCTAGTCCTAGGGAATGTCCTCCTGAGTCTGTCAAGGAGCCTGGTATCCCCCTCTCCCTTGTCAATCAAGTCTCTTTGGAGACAAACTTATCTGTACTCTCTTAAGAGTTTATTAATAACATGCTCCTTTCTGCTTACTCTTCTTTTCCTTCTTATGATTGCTTTAATTCACAACTCGAAAACAAACAAGACAACAATGAGTTAATAAAGGCAATTGAAGAGCATGAAAAGAAAACTTCCGTCATTGAGCAAACAGAAAAGGTAGACATCTCCAACAACGACACGCTGCGGGAGATACAGATTGGTCTGACACTAAGTTTGCAAGAAAGGGATGAATTGGTTGCAACACCGAAATAATTCCGGGATGTTTTTGCTTGGTCTTATGAAGACATGCCAGGGATTGATCCAAACATTGCATAACACAGAATTTCGCTCATAGAGGGGGCTAAGCCAGTCAAACAAAAGCTCTGTCGCATGAAACCGGATGTTGCACTTAACATTCGGCAGGAAGTCATCATACAACACAACGCAGGCTTCATTAAGGTCGTTAATTACCCTCAATGAATAACAAATGTGGTTTCAATACCAAAGAAAGATAGACGGGTTTGAATGTGTGTAGATTTTCGTGACTTAAACAAAGCAAGTCTGAAAGATCACTTCCCTCTACCGCACATACACGTTCTCGTAGACAACACAGTAGATCATGCCTTGCTCTCATTCATGGATGGGTATGCAGGGTATAATCAAGTCAAAATGGCCGAAGAAGACATGGAAAAGACATCCTTCACTACTCCGTGGGGGATATATTTCTACACTATGATGCCTTTTAGTCTTAAAAATGCAGGCGCCACATACCAGCGAACTGCCACTGCTCTACTTCATACACAAGAAAGCAGAGGTCTATGTTGACGATATGATCATCAAGTCAAAAGACCGCGAAGGACATACCCTTGCACTAAGTAGGTTCTTCCAAGGACTACAATAACTCAATATGGCAATCGTGTAACGTTGAGTGCAACGGTGGCTTGCAATCCCAGAATATACGTTACGTACTCTACTGCATTGTTGTCACATCATTGGTGAACGTCGAAGTTTAGCTTCTCAAGCTCGCGATGGATATTTTTCCAGGCTCGTGGGTTTTTCCTTTTTGATTGCACCATCGACTACAAGTTGCTGTTGCACTTAACGTTAAGAGATTACGGTATATGGTGATTCCTCACTCATCATAAACCAGATTTCAGGAGAATGTAAGGTACGAAGTGAAAGCCTTGCCCCATATCAGTCCTATCTCGAGAACATTGCATCCCAAGCTCGCATCCATTATGCGGATTCCGAGTTCAGTTGCCCTTAGTCATTGAGCGAAGACAAGAACCAGCATATATTTGCATTTTAGACGAAACAAATGAGGTGCCCAACCTCGATCCAGAAGAGCCATGGTACAAAGACATCAAGGACTACYTAAAAACGGGCGAATATCCTTCTAGTGCAACCAAAAAACAACAAAGGGCTCTGAGGCATCTCGCATCTCAGTACCTACTTCAAGGCGGAGAACTCTACAAGAGCCACTACAATGGTCTCCACCTACTTTGCATCACTCAACAAGTAAGCAAAACACTCATGGAGCACGTCCATGATGAGATTTGTTGCACCCACGTGAATAGCAGGCTCCTGGCCTCCAAAATCATTAAATTGGGGTATTACCGGACCACCATGAAAAGGGATTGCATGCAATACGTCCGTACGTGCGACACYTGCCAAAAATACTCCAATGCACYGCATGTTCCTCTATCTCTCCACGTTTGTCTCTGATCCATGGCCTTTCTCTACATCGGGAATAGACATAATAGGGAAGATTACGCCGCCCGGGCAAGGAGGTCATGAATTCATACTTGTGGCCATAGATTACTTCATAAAGTGGGTCGAAGCAGCGTCGTATGCTAAGCTCCAGGCTAAGCACATGGAAAAATTCATAGAAAACAACATCATCTATTGCTACGGAGTCCCTCACGAAATCATTAGTGACAACGACACCCACTTTCAAGCAGAGTATGCAGATCTGATCGCCAAGTATAAAATTCAGCACCACAAGTCATCACCATACAGGCCATAAGACAATGGGGCAGTTGAAGTAGCTAACAAAAATCTTAAAACAATTATCTCTAAGATGACGGAGAATTATCGAGATTGGCCACAAAAGCTACACTTCGCTCTATGGGGATACAAGACCTCTATTCGCACTTCAACGGGAGCTACTCCATTCTCACTAGTCTATGGTGCCGAAGCTGTTCGACCAGTAGAACTAGAGATCCTGTCTCTAAGCATCGTCCTAGAAAGCAAACTCCCAGAAGAAGAATGGGTAAGGGCGAGATTCGACGAGTTAGCTTTGCTCAATGAAAAATGGCTAGCAGCCTTGCATCATGTGCAAGCATACTAAAAGAGGGTTGAACGGTACTTCAATCAGCGAGTCAAATCACGAGGMATCAAAGAAGGTGATTTGGTTCTTAAAGCACTTCGCAAAACGGTCCTAGATCCTCGAGGCAWGTTTCGTCCTAATTGGGCAGGTCCTTACATTGTCAAAAAGATCTTACCAAAAGTGGCAATTCAACTAATGGACACAAATGGTGATAACTTCTACAGACTCACCAACTTAGACCAGCTCAAGAAATATTACGACTAAGGCATATACGCACACCGCGTCTCAGCAATACAATAGCATCATGCATCAGAACTACGGATGGCCTGATTCCTTATGGGATACGTAGGCAGCCTCTCCCCGGGGCTCGGCCACAATCACAAGTGCCCTACTTATTTCGGGATTAGTAAGTGAACAACGGTCAAGCGACAATTGGACGAAGTTTTCTTCAACATGCTTAAAGTAAAAACAATGTATTAGAAGCAATGCAAGTTTGTAATTTATTACTACTTGTAATTACAATCCAGCAATTACAATGCAAAAGGAAACTTCAAGTTCCAAGTTCACTTATTACATGCAAATGCGGCTTGCAGGCCAATTACTTTATTAAATCAAAAATAAAACAAACATTAAATTAAACAAGAGTTGTCGAAAAAAGCAATCATTCCTTCCTCTCCTCTTCTTGCTCCTTGACATCGTCTTTCTTTGCACCCGAGCTCTCACATTTAGGCTTCCTCACCCATTTGCGTCTCTTGGGTCTATCTTCCACAACAGCCTTCCCTTTTCCTTTAGCATCCCCTCCAAGCATCTCTTTAGGCCCAAGTCTTCTTTCAGYAATATTTGAGTCAATCCAAAAAGGAGGAAGTCTTTCAAGCCTACTTTAAACGGGCACCTTCTTAGGACTAAGTCTGTCCTTAGCAGAAATAGCTCTAGACTTAGCAGCAGGGGTCTCAGTAGAGTCAAAGTCAAGTCTCTTACTCTTGTAAGGGTCCTTCTGCTCCGTACGTCTTGCCTCAACACGACTCATCACATTAGTGGCATTCATCCRGACACGGTAATGAGCAGAAATCTTGTGGTCACCTYGAGYAAGTGGGGTCACCTCAAGTGTAGAATGGGATTCCCAGTACTTCTCCCACTCTATTACATTGCTCGAATGCAAGCGCTTGTCCTMAGGATGAACCGTGTCAACAACGGGAATAAGCTGAACTTTCCCAAATTGCCTCGTCACCCTTGAAGGGAAATAAAAGGTCAACGCAGTCAAGCTAGCCACACGCACGTATGAAGACAAGAGAGTATGCACCATACTCCTAATGCCCCACCAAGGGACAGTCCACCGCACGAGAATGCCACGGTCAACAAGGATAAGAATCCACTCATGTTGAGATTTGTTGACATGGACCCTCTTACGGGAARAGAATCCCTTAGCRGAATATTTGACTGGATTCTGGGGCGCCTCAACTAGGCTCAAACGCTCCATCAGCCAAATCTGTCATGAAACAGCAGCATGTGCAATATTTAGTCATCACATCAATAAACAAGCAATAATATTTGTATAAATGCACTATTTTGCAAATATTCAGAAAAAATATTGTACCTATAGTAAAACAGGGCATCCAGATAAGGGCGCATGCGCATCCTTCTTAAGGCGGTCGAGCATCATGAGTAACTCCCTCGTGCACAACGGCATAGGAGTACGGCTCGCCTCGCATTGCTCAACAATAGAAATAATGCTAGCATGACCAACATTCGGCTTGCCATGGACAAACAGGAAACGTGCAAACAAGCAGATCATAATTGCACGTCTATGGTAAATTCTATGGCAAGAAGCATCACTARCAATATAGTCAACTAATGCAAGCAAATCAATTTCCCGACCATGCACTATGCGTCATGAAACAGCCGGACTAAGTCTCAAGTATCGCTCATATTCGTCAACAAAGCGATCAACATTATGAGGGATACAAGGGAGACTTACAACAGGCTAGGCACTAATAGCACCAAGTTCCTCAGGCAAAGGAACAATTCCCTTGTCCCGAAGACGAAAACAATGCATCAGCGGGTCCCACAGGCTTATAGGAGCATAAAGAAGGTTTGTATCGATACTTACATACCTTAAAGCCAAGAGAAAATCATAATTTAACCTTTCAAGGTCCTCCCTTTCACGAGCATCCAAGTTTCGAAGCACATCGTTCAAAGCTTAGCAAAATCTCTCTCCCTTTGATTTGTTGCAAACTCTTTGATGTAATGAATTAAATGAAGTCTAAAGCAATGTAAGAGAGGTTTTTAAGCACTAAGGAGGCTGTAATGAATGAATTAGGGCGTGCATAAACCCCTATTTATAAGCAATGAGGCCGAACAAACTTGCCAAAAATCAAATTTCGAGCAAAAATAGYTCGATTCTGGGCGTAATTACACCAAGCCTGGGCGCTATTACACCTAGTTTGAGCTATTTTTGGCCGATTTTGCTCCTTCTAGCTGCCCCCATGCACAATGGGACATAGTTCTTGGTCCAAGCTAAGTCCTACCCTGCATTTTCAACAGGGAACAAGCCGGCATTCGCCTCAACAACGCAACATACGCAACAACACAAGACGATCGACGTCGTCTTCGAAGTTTAATTACATGCATTGCATATAGTTAGCAAGTTGGCTTTTGCAAATTGTAATCAAAGCTCAGCATTACAAAAWCGAGCTATGTCTAGAGTCGTACACAAGTCTCGGCGTTTTTACACAAGCATTCGAGTCCAAACTAGAGTCGAGTCAAGTCKTGTCAAGCAAAAGTCAACAAATAAGTCTAGGCAGGTCTAAGCTAAGTCTTAAAAATCAACAAATGCAAAGCTAGGGTCAACCCCTGTCCCTACAGGTGATAGGTACATCTATTGCTCGTGACATGTCGAAAAACCGAGTGACGCTAGAACCTGCAAGGCAGACTCGTCCCGTAGTTCATCAGGGAACGAAGCTATAGTAGAGGTTCCCAGTATGGTAAACTAAGACGAGGGTCCAGGTTGAGAACGCGAAGTCGAAGCTCCACCCCGGTTAGGGACCGGTCTCATCTGTACGTCGCCAACGTCATCAGCATCCTCCTCGTCGCCCTGAAGAACCTGCACAAGGATTTTCAAGTCAAAAAACGGGTTCCTGACCCTACAAAACGTTGAAATCACGAAATTTGGTGCACTTACCAAGTCTCTCAGGTGAGAGTAGGCATGTTTCCAAGCATCTATTATTCCCAGCAGCCTCATAACGCCTGCCCGAGGCATCTATTTTGCAAAAAAGGCAAGTCAGCACATGAATGAATATTAGCATAAGAGGATAGAATAGAAGTGTTCCCTACCTGACTAGCTCCAAGGGGCATCGAGTTCTGAGCGCACCTAGTAGCCGAAGGAGCAAGCCCAATGAACCCTTCCAGGTCAGGACTGATCCTCAAGTCAGCAAAGGGGATCTCACCGAGGTCATAATTAGGTTGCACGAGCTAACTCAAAGTTAGTGCACAACTAGCAGAAAGCAAATGCAAAGAAAAGRTGCAGATAAGCAAGACTCATACCTCGGCAACCAGCTCGACACAGGGGGCTAGTCGCTCCTCAATGAAACGCGCATAGGCGTCCTGACTCCTGTCACCAAGCAGGAGGTGATACTCCACCGCCTCACCATGACTCAAGTCGTTGCCAGCGTGGTGACCAACAACTCCTCATCCATCATAGTGACTGGAGGATCCTGAGGCATGCAGGTGTAGAAAGGCTATGCTGCCTTACTACACGTTCCCTAAGGTACCAGACAGACCCTTGAGATCCCTAGAAAAGACACCGCCTCTTGGCGACCTCAACCGCTGCAACAAGCCTCCTCGGTCTCGCATTCCCCACTCGCCTCCATGGGCGCCACTCCACCAGCAGCAAAATGTGGTTAAAGTCACAAAACATTCAAACAAAGCATACAAGTAAAAAACAGCGAAACTCACCTCAGCTAGGTTCAAGCACAATGACCAATATGCATAATTTCTTAGCAATAGGAACAATAGGCAAGCAACTAAAGGGTGAGAAAGAGCACTTCTTCTCCCTAGTGAACGTACATGGCTAACAGAATGCACAATTCCACTCACAAATTCTATATACAACAAGGATTTCAAGAAGGTGTATACATTCGCTCATACGCCATAATCCCAAACTAAGCAAGCAAATGGGCCCGAAAGTCATTGAATCGCTACAAAAATACACCTATGAAGCTACGAATAGCCTTAAGTAGAGATGGTAGTGGGTCCTGGACCCAACCCAGACCCGTTAGACCCAGACCCATTTATACGGATTTGGGTCCAAAAAATTTAGACCTATTGGGTCTGGGTCGGGTAAGGGTCTAAAAAGAAATGTGTCGGGTCCAAAAAATCAGACCCGACCCGACCCATAGACCCGTTCAATTAAAAGATATATTTTTTAATTTTTTTATCCAAAGCCCTAAACTTTGTTAGGTGACTATTTGAGTTGTGCAGACGTTTTGTTCATTTCAAAACAAAAGTCTCTTATTCTTTCTACTTCTCTACTCTCTAGTCTTCTCAAAAATTAATTTCTTTCAGTCAATTACACCAATCTTCTCTACAATTGCTACTCCATAACTCCAACAATTCTTTGACCAACGAGATACAATGACGCAACAACTTAACGAGTAACGATGTAACGAGCTAACTACCATTCGAGGCTTCAATTGCTTACTGTTAGGATTAAGTAAGTTTCATTTTTTCTATCTTTCAATCTTTTCATTTTTATTAGTGAATTAGAGACAATAACTTGCCAATTGTTGCAAACAACTTAATTATAATTTGCGAACTTAGCTTATATAATTTCAGTAAGCATGAAATTAAAGATTTAGAGATGATAATTTACCAGATTTAGAGATGTTGATTTATAAGTTGCTAATGATTCATTGCAAACTTGCTAGAATAGTGCTAATGATTTATAATTTTCGAAGCATGGCTGCTAATAATATATATGCTTATATAATTTCAGTGCTAATGTGCTATTGTCAATTTGTCATTACTCATTACTTTTTTTTAACGGCATTACTCATTACTTAGTTACTGTGTAAATTGCATTATTTAGTTTTGTCATGTTTATCATTTTATCATGTTTATTTAGTTTTGTTTATATTTGTTAATTATAGATTTATAGGCAATAATAGATGATGGACAATCTAACATATTACCGCCTTGACCTCGTAGTACTGTAGTACTTAATTTTGATCCTGATGAAGAGTTGGGTGATAACGAAGAAGGCACATAAAGAGGTATTAGTCGAGATGTTTCTGCCTAAAAGAGTAAAAGGCAAACTTCCGAAGCATGGGAGTATTTTAATAAGATTAAGGTAAACTATATTGATAAAGAACAATGCAAGTACTGCAATGCTACTCTTAGTGCTGGTAGTGTAAAAGGCAACCCGAAGATGATGATTTTTATATCTTGGCTTGGTGGAGAAAGGATATCAAGTATCCAACTTTGAGAATGATGGCTAAGGACATTCTTGCTATTCCCATTTCAACTGTAGCTTCGGAAAGTGCTTTCAGTATGGGTGGGAGAGTTGTTAGCCCACATCGTTCTAGACTTGCTTGTTCTACTGTGGAAGCCTTAATGTGCTTACAAAACTGGATGATGGAAGATAGTAAAGGTAACACTCTATAGTACACATTTACACTTCTTAATGATATGTTTCATGTTGTTACTTTGGCTAACTTAATTCTTTAAACATGTTTTAATACAAGGTTTGGCGGATGGTACTTATGCTTGTTCTACTGTTACTGATGATTTCGAGGTAGAAGAAGGGGAAGTGTGAAGGTTCTGTGGTACTCAAGAGGGGGGGGGGKGAATTGAGTATCCTAGTAATTTGCCTATTTTTCTTTCTTTTCGGATTGTGTAAGATGAACCAGTTGGGCTGGTTCTTGTAAGCAGCGGAATAAAAACAAAGTAATAAGGAACACAAAGATTTAACGAGGTTCACCCAACTATGGGCTACGTCCTCCTACCCCATGTTCTTTTATTAATTTACTCCAAAAAACAAAGAACACACTCCTTGCTGTTTCCCTAATCCGGGAACCAACATTCCCCACACTCAACTCTGAATGTGCACTCGACTCACACTCGTAAGTCCAACTTGTGTTTGAACTCACAAACACTCACCTGATTTCCAACCCCTTTGTTGAATGCCTTACAATATCAAAGTTTCTCTCTTTTAAATTTACTTCTAAAAAGCTAATAAGAGAATTGATTTGTTCGATTTGTGCTCTTGTATATGACTTGAAGTAGGTTTTTGTGCTTGTGTGTTTTTCTCTCTAAAATTACTCTTTCTCAAATGTGGAGAGAGATGTAAAATATATGAACTTAGATGAGTATATATATGCATGAAAACCTAAACCCCAGTTACCATAAAATCACATAGCTTGTCGGTCAAAGCAAGATGTAATTTTATGGAAAGTATTTATCTTATTTGACTTAATCACACGGATAGAATCAAATGTGCTCATCTTATTTTATGTGCTCATCTAAGTAGTTGCATCAACCACCATTCAAGTGTTATGCTGCAAGAAAGATTAGTCAAGCAATTCATACCATAGCAGAGTTAATAGTTCATAGAGGCCATCAAAGTTCAACAAAAGAACCCTAATCCACATAGAAAGAATGTTCGTGGATAGGGTGAGAATAGTATAGACCAGCAAAATAAGTTATTATAGAATTAGAAATAAAAGGGGAGGGGAAACAGG
Organism: Bassia scoparia; assembly: GCA_008642245.1. Lineage (NCBI taxonomy): Eukaryota > Viridiplantae > Streptophyta > Magnoliopsida > Caryophyllales > Amaranthaceae > Bassia > Bassia scoparia. The sequence goes on from SNQN01003193.1 coordinate 42,277, forward strand.
AGCAAACAACATCACTCCTCTCCATCATACTCTTCCTCCTCCTCATCATCATGCTCAGCTTCTTCATCATCATCAAATTCTTCCTCAACCTCTTCATCCTCCTCTGTAGGTTCTTCATCCTTGTCCTCCTCATGATGTTGCTCTTTTTCTTTGGAGAGTACTGGTTCCTTAATCCCTGGAACTTCCTGATTGCTTGCAGCAGCCAATGCAGAAATCTGAGTCTTTGGAGGAACAGAGTCAATACCTGGAGCCATTTGTGCCTTGATATCCGGAATAGTAAGGAACAACAGTTGTGTATCTGCGAGTTCCTTCTCCATTTGCTCTATTTTGGTATTGAAAGAAGTTGAGATACCTTGGACTAGTTCCATCAGCTTCCCAAGAGTTTTCTCCTGGCTCTCCATCCTTTACAGAACCACACTCGAGCCTGCTGGTTCCTAAGTCTTTTCCTTCTTTTTGGCAAACTGCTTCACCTCCACTAGTTCCTCCATTTTAAACCTTAACACATAAACACTAACATCAAGACCCTCTTGCTTCAGAATAGCCTTAGTGAACATTGTTACAGGAACAGTAGATCCACTTAAGGAGACTTTGTTATTCTTGAGCAATCGGGTGATGACTGAACCATATGGCAAAGAATGGTGAGATGAACCATAACTGTTCATGATATGATCGAGCATCAGGGAAGGGAGGTTTATCTTGATTGTCTTCATCATGAGATACATTAGTACCATCTCCATGATGCGTACTATACCCCTTCCTTGAGCCTTGGGAAGTAGGACCTTATTGCACAGAGAATGTAGAACCAGCATCATTGGTTCCTTTAAATCAGCAGATTTGAAAACAACAGATTTCTTGGGCATCTTTCCTCCAAATAAGTACTCATAGATCTCTTCAGGAGTGACCCCTACCAACATAGGCCACCAGTCTCCAGAGTACTTATCAAAACCATCCGTAGGTATCCCTAACATACTTGACAAAGAAGAAACTGACAAACTTACATCTGCACCTCCAACCTTTGAACCAACAGACATATCAGACAATTGTCTCAAATTCACAAAGAAATCCCGAACCCCAAGAACATTTGCAGCAGTACACTCATCAAACAAAGGCAKCTATCCTTGATATTCTAGCATACTCTTAAATTCCGATAAAGCAGGTACATCAAAATATCCAACTTCAACTCTACAACCAGACAGAACTACTCTAGCACTTAAGTCAGTAAAACCAGTAGTGGGTGACTCTACAGACTTACCTCTTGAAGCACAAGTAGTTTTGGCTGGCACCCCTTTCCTCTTGGTTCCCTGCGCAGAACCAGTAGACTCTTACTCCACTACATCCTCTACCTCCTTCTTCACAGCAGACCTTAGACTGAAATATCAACCACAGGTGTCCCCTTCTTCTGTCCAGTGATTTCCACATCCTCCTCTTTTTCAGTCACAACATCCTTTAATTCCTTGTTTAGAGTTCGTTGTACCTCTGGATATTCCCACTTAGATTGTACTGCTTCTATAACGGTGGAACCAACAGCTTCTGAGGGACCATCGTGAGGCACGATTTCCTTTGATGTGGGTTGGGCTGATTTTTGTGGTGAAGGTGATTTTTGTGGTAGATCTTTTGTGGTGATAGGAGATTTTGTGGGTGAAGAAGTTTTGGAAGCTACAGTAGAAACTGGTTCAGTTGGGTTTTGGTCGATTTGAGGAGGGTTTAAGGCCAATTCAGTGATCCCCTGAGTAGAATGGGAAGAATCAATTGCATGTCCTCTACCCCTCCCTCTCCTTGTTGTGTTGGCACTGGTTTTCCTTCCCATGTTTGCAAAAGATGTTTTTTATTAATTTGAGATGATGATGAACAATACCCGAATGAACAGTGATTTGATTTCGAATCTTAAAACAGAGCACTTAGAGAGAGATCAGATGGAATTTCGAGTGATGAAGAGAGAGAAGATTTGCTGCAAACAAAGGTTAGCACAGTGTATATATATATATAGAGAGATCAAGGAAGTAGAGATCAATGAAGGAAATTAGTTGAGCCAAGAAAAGCAATGGTACAATTTTTGAAATTGAATTTGCAATGATCACTTGCCATAAATATCTCAACCAACTTGTAATTTAGGCATGTGTAAGATATACCTTGATCATCAAGCCAAAATAACCGAAGTAGGATATATTTCTTTCCAAAAAGAATTTTCCTAAGTAATTTTCCAAAAAATATAAAAATATTAATCGGAAAACATGTCAAAGCTGATCTGCTATTTCCCCTTGCTGGTACCTATACAGAACCACTTCACTCTGTTTCTGGCAAACTTAGTTCAACAAACCTGTTTTCTTGCAATGATGGTTTTCAATCCTTTTGAGAGATCAACCCATCTACATAACACCTTAAGGATTTCGACATAGGTATGTACACACACCATACAAGAGAATACGATTCTAACCAATCATTAAGGGAAATAGTATAAGCCACATCACCAAAACCTACTAGACCTAATGACACACTAAGGACTCAAAGTACTCTAAAACCGAACTAATCCTCATAAGACTCTTAATTTACAAAAAGACTCTCAACACAAAGGTTTAGTGAAGATATCAGCAATTTGATCTTCACATTTACAAAACAACTCCACCAAGCCTTTCTCAACATTATCTCTTAAGAAGTGGTGCCTAATTTCAATGTGCTTTGTTTTGGAGTGTTGGACTGGATTCTTAGAAATATTCATAGCACTAGTGTTATCACAATAGATTGGAACTCTATCATAAATAACACCAAAATCTTTCAGTTGGTTCCTGATCCACAGCAACTGGGAACAGCATGAGGCTGCAGCAATATACTTTGACTCAGTTGTGGATWGGGCCACTGAATTCTGTTTCCTAGAACCCCAAGATATTAGGTAAGAGCCAAGAAAGTGTGTCATACCTGATGTGCTCTTCCTATCAACAAGGAAACCAGCATAATCTGCATCTGTGTACCTAATCAAATCAATCGAACTACCTTTGGGGTACCACAAGCACAGATTTGTTGTTCCCACAAGATACCTAAGTATCCTTCTAACAGCCTTCAAATGAGACTCCTTTGGATTGCTTTGAAACCTGGCACACAATCCAATAGAAAACACAATGTCAAGTCTACTGGCTATTAAGTAAAGGAGGGATCCAATCATCCCTCTATACAGTGAAGCTTCAACATCTGTTCCTTTCAAATCAGCATCTAGTTTTGAAGATCTAGGAATAGGTGTATCATAAGCCTTGCTGTTCTCCATGCCAAATTTCTTCAGCAACTCTTTTAAGTACTTTTGCTGATGAATCATGATTCCATCAGTTGTTTGCTTAATCTGCAAGCTAAGGAAGAATCCCAATTCTCCCATCATGCTCATCTCAAACTCACTCTGCATAAGATTAGCAAACTCATCACATAACACCTGATTAGTAGCACCAAAAAGAATATCATCAACATAAATCTGTACTATAATCAAGTGGTCCCCCCTGGTTTTGATAAACAATGTTTTATCCAATGTTCCCCTCTTGTAGTCATTCTCCATTAAGAAGGTGGACATCTTTCATACCAAGATCTTGGAGCTTGCTTCAATCCATATAGTGCTTTGTCCAACCTGTAAACATGTTGGGGGAACAGCATGTCGTCAAAACCAGGTGGCTGCTCTACATATACCTCTTCCTTCAAGTATCCATTCAAAAAGGCAGTCTTCACATCCATCTGAAACAACTTCATATTCATGTGAGCAGTATAACCAAACAATATTCTARTAGCCTCTAATCTAGCTATAGGTGCAAAGGTTTCATTAAAGTCGATCCCTTCTTGTTGATTATAACCTTGCACAACTAGCCTTGCTTTGTTTCTGACTATGGTATCTAGATCATCCAATTTGTGTCTGAAGACCCATTTTGTACCAATGACTGACCTTTCCTTTGGTCTAGGTACTAGATGCCAAATYTGGTTCCTCTAGAACTGATTCAATTCATCTTGCATTGCTAGAACCCAATCAGGATCCGTCAAAGCCATTTTGTAGTCAGTTGGCTCTATACTAGACAGGATGGAATAGAAAGCACAAAATTTTTGATAAACATTACTTCTCRTTTGAATTCCCTTATTAATATTACTTATGATTTGTTTTGGAGGGTGAGACCATTTGTATTTAAAACTTTTGAAGGAAAAATCATTTTGTGCTTCCTGATTAGTTTGGGAACCAACATGATCATGAATAGTTTTTTCTTCTAAGGAACCAGAAGCATTCCTGTTCTTGTTGTTTCCCCCTTCATTTTCTACCTCGAGTTTAGGGGTAGCCTCATTATCACTGTTTGGCTCTTATGTTCCCCCTGAACTASTTACTTGTCTGTCATCTGCACAACCATAAGGTCTTGGTTCCCTATTAATGTCCTCATTGTTTTCTTCCTCTTCTCTAGGCTCTCCACCATCTTCATTTGGTGGACCAGTAGGTGAGCCTAGATTTGCTTGCTCTTCCTCTGGAGAACCAGCAGCATGGTTCCCCGTGAATTCCATCAATCCAAGCACCTCATCAGGTTGTACCTGCGCAATCTCAGAAAACATGTTAAATTCGTCAAAGACAACATGAACACTCTCCTCAACACACAAAGTCCTCTTGTTGAAGACTCTATATGCTTTGCTGTGAGGAGAATATCTAAGAAAGATTCCCTCATCACTCCTTGGGTCAAACTTGTCAAGCTGGTGCTTCCCATTGTTATGCACAAATCACTTGCATCCAAAGATACGAAGGTATGCAATATTTGGTTTTCGACCTTCAAGGAGTTCATAGGCAGTCTTATTTAACTTTGGTCTTATGAGACCTCTATTCAGTATATAGCAAGAAGTGTCAACAGCTTCACCCCAGAAACTCTTAGGGAGACCACTCTCAATGAGCATCGTCCTSGCCATCTCCTCAAGAGTTCTATTCTTTMTTTCAACAACACCATTTTGTTGTGGTGTTCTAGGGGCTAAGAAGTTGTGACTTATTCCATGTTCCCTGCAATAACCAATAAAGTCAGCATTATCAAATGCAGTACCATGGTCTGATCTTACCGAAACCAGCTTGTTATTAAGCTGGTTCTCCACCTGTTTCACCGGTGTYACCCATTCATCAAATGTCTCATCCTTTGAGTGAAGCAATATCACCCAGGTATACCTGGAATAATCATCAACCATAACACAGACATATCTATGACCTCTTCGACTTTGCACTCTCATGGGACCATACAAATCAATGTGTACAAGTTCGAAGGGCCTGCTGGTACTTAAAACAGTTTTAGTTTTGAAAGAGATTTTGACCTGTTTCCCTTGACACATTCTGAACAAACTTTGTCTGCCTCTACTTGATGWTAGGAAGTCCTACCACCAAGTCATGAGTTTTAAGTTTGTTCAAGAGTGTCAAGCTAGCATGTCCAAATCTCTTATGCCAAATCCATTGGTTATTATCAGAAACAGCTCTCAAACAGATAGACYTGTTTTGAGTAATTTGATCCAGTAAGGTAATGTAAACAACATGTCTCCTTGTTCCCTCATATTCAAGCTCACCTATTTGTGAGTTAACTATGTGACATAGGTTGGCTTGAAACTCAACTTTATTACCTTTGTCAAACAGTTGTGAAATACTTAAGATATTATGTTGCAAGCCATCAATATAATAAACATCATCAATTGCATTGGAAAGTGTCTTACCTACCTTACCTAAACCAGTGAAGGTTCCCTTACTGTTATCTCCAAAGGTGACACTTCCTCCATCAAAGGCTACTAGTGAGAGAAATTACTTTTTATCCCCGGACATGTGTCTTGAGCAACCACTGTCCAAATACCAATATGTACTTCTCTTCACTTTAGCCTGYAAGAACAAATCAAACATTAGATTTAGGAACCCAAACTTTCTTGGGTCCCTTTTCCACAACTTTTGGCTCTTGTTGGTCTTTTCTCCTACAAACCAACTTTATGTGTTTGTTGTTCTTATTCACACTGTTCTTTCTTGCTGGACAATCATGAATCTTATGCCCATTCATACCACAATGATAGCAAACATGCATGTCCTTAGCCTTGACATACTTACCTTTCTTGAATTCCTGATCCATGTGGTTTCCCTGGGGGACCAATTAGTCCTGGTTTTCTGTCTGTCATAACCAAGACCAGCTTTTCCCTTGTTACCTCTGTTTGAGGTCAAATGACTCAATGTCTCTTGTGCAGTCAATAATTTGTACCAGAATTCATAACATGACTCAAAAACACTTAAGCACTTATAACACCCTTACAAACAAATCATACTACAGAGCACATTACATGAAAAACTATATTTAAACAATTAAGAACTAATTCTTCCATTCTTCATGTAATCTTCAAGACTTTGAAGCTTCCTTGGATTCTTCAATTAAGGACAACACTTCTTTCTTCGAATGGCTTCGAAAGGCTTCCATGCTCCAAGTCTTGGAATCAACTCAACTACTGCACAAGTAACATGGTTAATGTATAATAAAGAGCATATGACTACTTTTCAGTATAGTAGTCTAGGAACCAATTCCTACTGGTTCCCCACCAGTAAATAGAACATTCTTTCACTTAGCTATTCCTTGTAAGAAGACAAGTTAGTTTCAACATATAACTCATATAACTAATAACTTGTCTGGGAAACAGTATTCTATAATAGCTGGTTCCCTGACCAACTATATTCATTGTAAAGTATGCTGTTTCCTAAAGTTGTTTGTCATCACTTAAAACATAAAGGACTGAACAAAGTGATTGACATCATTGATATGGTATTTGTTTTTCTAAAATRTGGTAACATATTAAAATATATTACAATTATTTATGGTGATAATTGTAGGACGTGGGCCGCGCCCTCACGTATAGCGGGCGCGCGGCTTGGTACTACATCGAGGTGCTTTGCGTGSGCTTGAGCCACGGAACCCGCACGTGAGTGCGTTGGAGTAGTGTTGTCGAGTAAGGGGAGTCGCCACCGTGCCTATAAAGGTTATTCACAGACGCCCGAAACGTTGGTGCCAAATTAATGGCCCCACGTTCTGATCCAGTAACCAGTTCGTGGGTTCGGGGACATGGTACGAATCAGATCTGTAACCCAATTCGCCCGCATGTAGCGGCCTCTACTCGGTCTCATTGCAATTCCATTCATCACGATTATTGAATGCACATAACTTACATTTTTAGCACCTTAGAAGCATACTAACCCTAAAGATTACTATGAAAGTGTGTTTCTATTATGCACAAGAGACTACCTAACCTAGAAATTGTGACCACTTTGCATTAATCAAGTTAAAACGGTGCCTAAAAACCGGTTGTCCATAGTTAATCTGATTTTAAAGTGATTCACATAATTTCCGGTCTTTATTTAGCAAAATATATACAAATGATACAACAATGACAATGCGAAGCATATGAACTTCAAAATATATATACAAACCAATCTTACCCTGAATCTGCAAACAAAACAAAGGTTAGTTCGTAATAAAAACGAGCGAAACGAATCTTCCGCCTTGAATCGCTATATAAAGACAAACAAAACAAATGTTAGTTTATAAAAAAACGAGCGAAATGAATCTTCCGCCTTGAATCGCTATACAAGGATAAGAAATCGTTAGTATTGACAAGTGATAATAATAATGAAAATGAAATAAAAAGAACGAAAACAAAAACAATGAAAACATTGAAAACATTAATGAAAATCCTACATATTTACATGGAACGATTAAATAGTGAGTTTCTACATGTTTGTTAATTAGATCAAAACTCAATAGTTATTAATTAGATTGAAAAAGGAGTATGTTTAATGGCGAGTAATCTCAGAAATAAACCTTGTTATTGCTTGTTGAATCGAAACAGAATCGATGCTTTGAACTCAAGAACGAATTTGTTTAGAGTGTTTGAGAGAGAGAGAGAGAGAATGGACGTGTGTCTCGAAAATCGTGTGTGTTCGGAATGAGCAAGGCAGGCACGTATTTATAGGCACGAGGGGAAAAAACGAGGGAGAAAACCCTGCGTATATACGCAGGTCTACGTATATACGCAGGTAGCCTGCGTATATACGCAGAGGGGCTGCGTATATACGCAGGCCTCTGCGTATATACGCAAGCCTCTGCGTATATATTTTTTCCAAAACTCGAAATATTTTGATTTCCTCCGATTTTATTTCGTGATTTGCCTTGATTCGACGCACCTAGACACCCTTGCTCTCCAAGCAAGGAGTTCTAGAGTGTTCTAGAAGGTTCCACGTATTTCCGGAGTATTTTTTGTGTATTTTGTATTTTTTTGTATTTTCTGCGTATAAAAACTTATAAAAATCATAGAAAAATGTAGAAAAATCAGAAAAATAATCTAAAAATACTGGTGAGCTCAGAAAAATGTAGAAAAATCAGAAAAATAATCCAAACGGGGGGCTCAATGTTGAATTCTGCCAAGTAACAAGACTACAGATTAATTGGATGCTTCACTTGACTCAAAGACTCATGCATGACCTAACATGACCGTCTTCCTATATGCATGAACCTAATGCAAATCTATATGAATGCATGGTCATCCTTTTCCCCTCTTTTTTTATTATTATTTTTTTTTGCTTTTTTTTTTGGGAAAAAGAATGACCTTTTACAAAGTGATGGTACAATATGCAATGTATGTTGAATCCTATGTCTAACTAAAGACGGTCATGATCTATATGCTTATGTGATGCGTTAAGTCCAATATGTACAAGGCTAAGAGTCCTAAGTCACATATGCACTTCAAAGTAACCACGCAACATGATTGATGAGTTCAAACCACCTAGGGTCCAGTTCTAGGAGTACTGATGGTCGGCTGGGTTGAGTCAAAAGATGTGCCATGCCTAAAAGTAGAGCTTGGTCCAGTTTTCACCACTAGCAATTAGCAATGTATGGCCAAGATACCTCTTATGCACACGCATCAGTAACACGTGCACACACGGCATGGGCGGGATAGGACTTGCCTTAGCCATGCGATCAATTAACCACATGCAACCAAGGTAGTATCCCCCTTATGGTAGTCTCGAGCATAGAACATGCCCATATCGAGACCAAGGTGCCTAAGTTGTGACCTTATGCGAAGGGTCACATGCAAAATGCAACAAAATTCAATAAACGTGATGATGGAATTACGAGACTTTTCAAGTCTGTCCACTTCACCTAACGGTGATTGTCCCCAGTGAAGTCGCCAAATTGTAGGACGTGGGCCGCGCCCTCACGTAAAGCGGGCGCGCGGCTTGGTACTACATCGAGGTGCTTTGCGTGGGCTTGAGCCACGGAACCCTCACGTGAGTGCGTTAGGGTAGTGTTGTCGAGTAAGGGGAGTCGCCACCGTGCCTATAAAGGTTATTTACGGACGCCCGAAACGTTGGTGCCAAATTAATGGCCCCACATTCTGATCCAGTAACCAGTTCGTGGGTTCGGGGACATGGTACGAATCAGATCTGTAACCCAATTCGCCCGCATGTAGCGGCCTCTACTCGGTCTCATTGCAATTCCATTCATCACGATTATTGAATGCACATAACTTACATTTTAGCACCTTAGAAGCGTACTAACCCTAAAGATTACTATGAAAGTGTGTTTCTATTATGCACAAGAGACTACCTAACCTAGAAATTGTGACCACTTTGCATTAATCAAGTTAAAACGGTGCCTAAAAACCGGTTGTCCATAGTTAATCTGATTTTAAAGTGATTCACATAATTTCCGGTCTTTATTTAGCAAAATATATACAAATGATTGTAGACACCTAAAAGTGTCTCCCCAAAAGAGTAATCAGTGATGAAACATACCGCGTCTCGCGATTGTTTCGACTTAGAAAAGATGCTTTGAACTCACAAAAGTTGAAAATACGTGGGGTCATACTCGGAACTATTGAGCAAAGGACAAATAAAAGGGGCAAAAACATTTTCTTTTATTTATTTTAATTATTTTCTATTTTTAGGTTTTATTTTCTATTTTTAGGATTTTTTAAAATAATTTATATTGGTGATCTCCATAATTTCCACTTTTCATCACACTCTTCACATTTTTCTGAGCTCACCAGTATTTTTAGATTATTTTTCTGATTTTTCTACAATTTTCTATGAATTTTGCAATATTTACAATATCAAAATACGTAGGAAATACGCAGAAAATACGGAAAATACCAAAAAAATACACGGAACGTTCCAGAATCCCCTAGAACTCCCTAGATACGCGTTTCTTGGAGGAGGGGATATCTAGATTCATCCGTGATCTTGCAAAATAAGAAAAAATCTTCGAAATTAAGGCAAAAATACTGAACGTATATAGCTCAAAGGAGCGTATATACGCTCCCCATGAGCGTATATACGCTCATCATGAGCGTATATACGCTCCCAATGAGCGTATATACGCTCATTTTTATGCCCTTGTCTCTCCGTGCCTATAAATACGTGCCTTGCTCACTCTGAAAACACACGATTTTTCAACACACAATTTTCGAGACACACGTCCACTCTCTCTCTCTCTCTCAAACACTCTAAACACATTCGTTCTTGAATTCAAAGCATTGATTCTTTTTCGATTCAACAAGCAATAACAAGGTTTATTTCTGAGATTACTCGCCCTTAAACATACTCCTTTTTCAATCTAATTAATAACTATTACGAGTTTTGATCTAATTAACAAACATGTAGAAACTCACTATTTAATCGTTCCATGTAAATATGTAGGATTTTCATTAATGTTTTCAATGTTTTCATTGTTTTTGTTTTCGTTCTTTTTATTTCATTTTCATTATTATTATCACTTGTCAATACTAACGATTTCTTATCCTTGTATAGCGATTCAAGGCGGAAGATTCATTTCGCTCGTTTTTTATTATAAACTAACATTGGTTTTGTTTGCAGATTCAGGGTAAGCTTGGTTTGTATATATATATTTTGAGGTTCATATACTTCGCATTGTCATTGTTGTATCATTTGCATATATTTTGCTAAAACAAGACCGGAAATTATGTGAATCACTTTAAAATCAGATTAACTATGGACAACCAGTTTTTAGGCACCGTTTTAACTTGATTAATGCAAAGTGGTCACAATTTCTAGGTTAGGTAGTCTCTTGTGGATAATAGAAACACACTTTCGTAGTAATCTTTAGGGTTAGTACGCTTCTAAGGTGCTAAAAACCTAAGTTATGTGCATTCAATAATCGTGATGAATGGAATTGCAATGAGACCGAGTAGAGGCCGCTACATGCGGGCGAATTGGGTTACAGATCTAATTCGTACCATGTCCCCGAACCCACGAACTGGTTACTGGATCAGAACGTGGGGCCATTAATTTGGCACCAACGTTTCGGGCGTCCGTGAATAACCTTTATAGGCACGGTGGCGACTCCCCTTACTCGACAACACTACCCCAACGCACTCACGTGCGGGATCCGTGGCTCAAGCCCACGCAAAGCACCTCGATGTAGTACCAAGCCGCGCGCCCGCTATACGCGAGGGCGCGGCCCACGTCCTACAATTTGGCGACTTCACTGGGGATAATCACCGTTAGGTGAAGTGGACAGACTTGAAAAGTCTCGTAATTCCATCATCACGTTTATTGAATTTTGTTGCATTTTGCATGTGACCCTTCGCATAAGGTCACAACTTAGGCACCTTGGTCTCGATATGGGCATGTTCTATGCTCGAGACTACCATAAGGGGGGATACTACCTTGGTTGCATGTGGTTAATTGATCGCATGGCTAAGGCAAGTCCTATCCCGCCCATGCCGTGTGTGCACGTGTTACTGATGCGTGTGCATAAGAGGTATCTTGGCCATACATCGCTAATTGCTAGCGGTGAAAACTGGACCAAGCTCTACTTTTAGGCATGGTACATCTTTTGACTTAACCCAGCCGACCATCAGTGCTCCTAGAACTGGACCCTAGGTGGTTTGAACTCATCAATCATGTTGCGTGGTTACTTTGAAGTGCATATGTGACTTAGGACTCTTAGCCTTGTACGTATTGGACTTAACGCATCACATAAGCATATAGATCATGACCGTCTTTAGTTAGACATAGGATTCAACATACATTGCATATTGTACCATCACTTTGTAAAAGGTCATTCTTTTTCCCAAAAAAAAAAAGCAAAAAAAAACAAGCAAAAAAAAAAGCAAAAAAAAAATATAATAATAAAAAAAGGGGGGAAAAGGATGACCATGCATTCATATAGTTTTGCATTAGGTTCATGCATATAGGAAGACGGTCATGTTAGGTCATGCATGAGTTTTTGAGTCAAGTGAAGCATCCAATTAATCTGTAGTCTTGTTACTTGGCAGAATTCAACATTGAGCCCCCCGTTTGGACTCGCAAGGCTAATCAAAGGCTAGTTCGAGAGCAAGTCAGTCACTCCACCATCCCATCTCCACAAATGGGAACCTTTTCAGAGACCACCAAGTTCTAGACTATCTCAATCATTCACCATGAGCGACGAGCACGTTAGGAAGATGGATGAGCTCGCTGACACCGTGGCAAACTTAGCCAAAATGGTGGAAAATCTCGCCGCCAACTCTTCTTCTGCTGCCATGGCTAAGAACATGGAGAAAATGTTCAAAAGGCACTTGGACGGGGCGACTTACTATGAAAACACTGAGAATGAGATCTCCCCTGCTGCCAAACTCCCTGACAAGTTCTCGGCCAATGATCTCCCTCAATTCAAGCCTACTGACGATCCCCGTTTCCATCTCAAGGCCTTTAAGGCCACCCTGTCTCTCAAGGGGGTCGATTCTGCCTTCTACCCGAAGGTCTTTCCACTCTCGCTTGCACCCGTGTGTCAGAAATGGTTTTTCTCCTTGTCTGAGAAGGAGACTGAAACTTGGGAAGATGTTGCCCTTGCTTTTATGACTCGTTACAAGGGGAACATTCAAACTCAAACCTCTTCTCGCGAACTTGAAATTCTGAAACAAGGCGAGAAGGAGGGATTTACTGCATTCCTCTCTAGATGGAAAGAAGCTGCTGCACAACTGGTTCATGCTCCTCCTGAAGTTGAAATGGTGAAAGTTTTCATATCAAACTTACAACCAAGATACAAAAATCATCTTCGCTATTTGGGCCTAGATACTTTCGATAAGGTCTACCACATTGGTATTGCCATTGAGGATGACTTATTGAAAGAAAACAACTCTAACAATAACAAACCAAGATGGAACAACAACAAGAAGGACAATTCTGGTTCTTCAAACAATGTTTCTGCACTGCAAGCTACCTCTGGTTTCCCAAGGAATCAAGGTTACTATCGTCCTAGGCGTGAATATTTCTCATTGGGCATGACTTACACTCAAGCACTTGAGCGACTTAAAGCAAAGGGAAGATTACACCTATTGGACCCACTCCAGATCCTCCAGAGGATAAAAAGAGTAGGAATTGGAATCCAAACGCCTATTGCAAATACCATCAAGGCAGAGGCCACACAACTGAGGACTGTTTTAAGCTAAAGGATGCGATCCAAGACATGGTAGAAGATGGAAGGCTCCCACTTCCGCCAGGTGCAAAAAAGCCGAACATCACATCCAACCCCCTTACTACTCTCATGATTTCTGTTGATGAAGAAAAAACTTTTGACCCTACTATCCTCATCTGTCCAGCGGGTCAAGCTGTCAATGTCACCCTACTCTTCAATGACACTTCTGTTAATGGCTTATGGGACAGCGACGATGACGACGACTACTATGAAGGCGTCGCGACCTATCAAGCCATGACTGGAGAAGATCTTGAAGAAGAATTCCAGGACCAAGATATCCTCAAGGCACCAGATGATGTGCATGTACTCACGAGGAGTGGGCGTGTTCCTAACCCCACTCCGCAGCATGACACTACTACTACTCAAATCATACCACCACAAGAAGAGAATCCAATCATCAAGCAACTTAAGAAAACCAAAGCCGAATTGAACGTTTAGCAACTGATCGTCACCTCGAAGAGTCACCGTGAGGCTCTCCTCAAAGCTCTCACTGAGATCAATGTCTCGAGCGATACAACTCCAGAAGGGTTGGTCAAATTCTTACTTCATGGCGCTCCGATAACTATCGATGCATCTCCCATGAAAATCCAAGCAATAGGGAAGTCCACATTGCAAGTCCAACATGACAATGAATATGAGGAACTTTGGGGGTTCTCAACTGCTGTGATTGAAGAATCCCCTTATGATGCTAATCTCACCATCCATGCTATACTGAAGAAACAAGGCTACTTCCATGGAATGGCCTTAGGATCCAACAAGGAGCATCTTCATTCTCTCTTCGATCTACCGCAGAAGAATGACAAGTTCGGGCTGGGATACTCTCCCACAAAAAGAGAAATAAGGGAGCAAGCACTTAAATACGCTTCCTTGAAGAAGAACGAGCTTAATAGTGGATCACCACTCACCCCTTTCGAGCTTACTCTCAATGGCTACTTTGTGCGAGATGGAGAGGATTTTCTGAGCTTTGACTTCCCTGAACCTCTCCTAACTACTGATGGCAAAAAGTATCCAGGACTCGAGGTCTTTCAAGACTGTGACTTCATCGAAGAGAGGGTCAATGATCTTGTCAAAACCGCAGCCCCTATTGATGATCACATGGGCATGGGTCTACTCTTTGGCATGGAAAAGGAAGAGAAGGAAGCTACCGTTCAAGAGGTGGTGAGCTACGAGTCCTTCGACCCAACTAAGCTGATTACTCCTACAAATGACATGGTTCGAGGATGGCGCAAAACTTTGAAGATCACTGCACCAGACGGCCGCAAGTTCCATTTCACTGCTGGAGAGGGACCAATGTTTGAAGAATCTGAGTCTGAGGAAGGTTCTGAGTCTGAGTCTAGTCCTAAGTTTAGGGAGTCTAGTGTTAGCAAGGTCAAGGACGGTCATGTTGGACCAAATAAACCTGTTTTGGAGTCTAATAATGTTCTCTCAGCCTCTTCTGAGGCTTCTGCTTTCGATGTAATGATTTCTGAATTCAATAAGACTATGCCTTTTGCTTACTTTTCGCCTTCTTCTCCTCCCTTGATTGACTGCTTTAATTCTGACGCTTCTAAAAATGAACAAAACGATGATGAACTTATAAAAGCAATGGAAGAACATGAGCAAAGAAACCCCATCATTGAAGACACTGAAGAAATCAACATTTCTAGCAATGATGAACCACAAATGATAAAGATAGGTCTCAGCCTTACTGTAGAAGAAAGGGCACAGTTAGTCCAGATTCTCAAAGAATACAAAGATGTGTTTGCAGAGACATGCCAGGGATCGATCCAGAGATTGCTGAACATACCATACCATTAGTTGCAGGGGCAAAACCTGTCAAACAGAAACTAAGAAGAATGAAACCTGATATAGCACTCAAGATTGAAGAAGAGGTAGTCAAGCAGTTAGAGGCAGGTTTCATTAAGACAGTGCATTACCCAGAATGGATTGCCAATGTAGTCCCAGTCATGAAGAAGGATGGAAGAGTCCGGATGTGTGTCGATTTCCGCGACCTCAACAAAGCAAGCCCAAAGGATGATTACCCTTTACCACACATAGACATCTTGGTGGATAACACCGCAAATCACGCTCTGTTATCCTTCATGGATGGATATGCAGGATATAATCAAGTAAAGATGGCTGAAAAAGACATGGAGAAGACAACCTTCATCACCCCATGGGGAACATATTGCTACACAGTCATGCCATTCGGCTTGAAAAATGTCGGAGCCACCTATCAACGCGCTGCCACTACCCTTCTGCATGACATGATGCATAAGGAAGTGGAAGTATATGTTGATGACATGATAGTAAAGGCAAAGGAACGAAAGGATCACAACGTCGTCTTAAGAAAGTTCTTCGAGAGGCTTCGCAAATACAAGATGAGACTCAATCCACAAAAGTGTGCATTTGCAGTTACTTCTGGAAAGCTTCTTGGGTATGTCATTAGCAGCCGGGGCATCGAAATCGACCCTTCAAAAATCAAAGCCATAATGTCCCTCAAACCACCTTCAAACGAAAAGGAGATCCGAGGATTTTTGGGACGTCTTCAATACATCAGCAGGTTCATCTCCAAACTCACTATGGTGTGTGAACCCATCTTTCGCAAGCTTAAGAAGGATGAACCAAAGACTTGGGACGATGAATGTCAACAGGCTTTTGACAAGGTGAAAGAGTACCTCTCCAACCCTCCAGTTCTCTTACCACCAGTTCCCGGCTTACCACTACGGCTCTACCTTACTGTCACTCAAACAGCTGCTGGAGCAATGCTTGCTCAAGAAGCCAACGGGAAGGAAAATGCCATATATTACTTGAGCAAAAAGTTTCTCCAATATGAGACGAGGTATTCCAATACAGAAAAGCTTTGCCTCGCATTGGTTTGGGCAACCAAAAAGCTGCGGCATTATCTTCTTACCCATACAGTCCACATTGTCTCCAAAGCTGATCCATTGAAGTATCTCCTAGAAAAACCTGCTATGAGTGGGCGCCTATCAAGATGGGTGGTTATGCTTTCCGAATTCGATCTCAAATATGTATCCCAAAAGGCCATCAAGGGAAGCATTGTTCCTGAATTTCTAGCCAATTCGCCCGGAGAAGCAGAGCCAGAAGACTTTGAATTCCCCGACGAAGATCTATTGATGACTGAAGACGGGGCTTGGTGTTTATACTTTGATGGATCTTCAAACCAAAAAGGATGCGGTGTGGGCATACTTCTGGTATCGCCAGAAGAAGAGCACACGCCGATTTCCGTAAAACTAGACTTCAATGTTACAAACAACGCAGCAGAATATGAAGCCTGCATAATTGGGTTAGAATCATCCATGGCACTCGGAGTTGAGAGGTTGAGAGTATACGGGGACTCTTCCTTGATCATCAATCAAATCTCTGGGAAATGGAAAGTTAGAAGTGAGAGTTTGGCCCTTTATCAAGCACATCTAGAGACAATTGCCCGACATTTCAAAGAGATAGAGTATACCTACCTCCGCCGAGACGACAACCAATTTGCAGACGCTTTGGCTAAATTAGCTTCGATGATTAAGATCCCCAACTCATTAACCCATATGCCACTAGTCATCGAAAGGCGGCAAGCCCCAGCTCATGTCAATGCCTTAGGGGATGAAGAGCAAGACCATTCGTCAAGTGAAGGAAATGAGCCTTGGTATTCACATATCTTGAAGTTCTTGCAAAACAATGAATACCCTCCCCAAGCCTCGAAGAAAGCACAAACAGCCCTAAGGCGATTGGCATCGAACTATGTGCTACACGAAGGGGAATTGCACAAAAAGGGCTATCACGGTCGTTCATTACTTTGCATTGCTCAAGAAGAAGCAAAAGCGATCATGGATAACGTGCATGGCGGCGTGTGCGGCACGCATATGAGTGGAAAAATGTTGGCGAGAAAAATCATCACCCTTGGCTATTATTGGATAACCATGGAAAAGGACTGTCACGACTATGTCAAGAAGTGTGACACGTGCCAAAAGAATGCCAACCTGCAGCATGTACCTCCATCCCTACTATATACCTTCACTTCCCCTTGGCCATTTTCCACATGGGGCATCGACATAATTGGAAAGATTACCCCTCCAGGACAAGGTGGGCATGAATTCATCTTAGTCGCCATCGACTATTTCACAAAATGGGTGGAGGCAGCCTCCTATGCGACCCTTCAAGCTAAACATGTGGCAAAGTTCATTGAGACAAATATTGTTTGTCGCTTTGGAGTGCCACATGAAATCATTAGCGACAACGGAACACATTTCCAGAAAGAGTGCGCTGATTTGATTGCTAAGTACAAAATTCAGCACCATCGGTCCTCCCCGTATCGGCCGCAAACCAACGGAGCTGTAGAGGCAGCAAACAAAAATGTAAAGACGATCATCGCCAAAATGACTGAAACTTATAAGGATTGGCCTCACAAGCTCCATTTTGCTCTTTGGGGATATCGAACTTCAATACGGACCTCCACGGGATACACCCCTTACTCACTGGTTTATGGAACAGAAGCAGTTCAACCAATTGAATTGGAGGTTCCATCACTCCGCATTCTGCTCGAAAGCAAAGTCCCCGAGGCCGAGTGGGTCCGTGCTAGATATGATGAACTCACACTTTTGGATGGGAGGCGCCTCGCCGCCTTAAACAATGTGCAAATCTATCAACAAAGGATCACGAGGCATTTCAACAAGGTGTTAAGCCTCGTAACATCAAGGAAGGTGACTTGGTGTTAAAGGCATTGAGGAAAAATGTTTTAGATCCTCGTGGCAAGTTCCGTCCAAATTGGGCAGGTCCCTACATAGTCAAGAACATCTTATCTGGAGGGGCCGTGAGGTTGATAGATATGAATGGCGACGAGTTTGCAAGCCTCATCAACATGGACCAATTAAAGAAATATTACATTTAACTCCACAAAAGCCTTGAACCTACCTTTCACCTCAACCTTATGAACTACGAGAGGCCTGATTCCACATTGGATACGTAGGCAACTTCTTTTGAAGTGCGGCCCCATTAATAAAACTTCCCCCCATTTCCCTTTGCTCATGTAATTCAAAAAATAAGAAAAACAACAAATAATGTAAATAATTGTAAAGCAAATAAAGCGTTGTTTTTATTAAAACTTTATTGAGTTCACATCACATAAGTGCTAATAAAATAAAATATGGCACGCAGGCCTGCAATAAAAGCTAAAGAAATAAATCAGTCAATCTTTCTTCTCTTTGTCCATCCCACTTGCACTTGCTTCCTTGTCCACCTCAC
Source organism: Bassia scoparia (assembly GCA_008642245.1). Lineage (NCBI taxonomy): Eukaryota > Viridiplantae > Streptophyta > Magnoliopsida > Caryophyllales > Amaranthaceae > Bassia > Bassia scoparia. The sequence goes on from SNQN01003193.1 coordinate 60,984, forward strand.
TTGCTTCCTTATCCACCCTACTTGCACTCGCTTCTTTGTCATAAGTCTTCCTCAACTTTCTTCTCTTGGGCATAGTCTTTTCTTGAGTATGGGTCTTGGATTTCCTTGACCTCTCCTCATTCAGTGGGCCTAGTCGACTCCAAACAGGTGCAGTCCGTGGTCCAAGTCTGTCCTTGACTGAGCTAGCAGTAGTTCTTTCCGAACGCTTAGGGTTAGGAACAAAGGCATCTTTATCTTCGAAAGGTCGTTTCTTCTTAAATTCGTTCCTCTCCGCAGCCCTATGGTCAGCACGAGCCGTCGCGTTGGTTGCACTCATCCACTTCTTGTAGAAACGCGAAGTGTTCGCATCACGATCATCAAGATCCAATACCTCCAGCTTAGGACGGGCGACCCAAAAGTCCACCCACCTCTTCAAGGAACGCTTAACAATGGAGTGATTTGGAGGCCTGCGAGTATCACGATCTGAGATGACTTGTTTCCTGCCATACTGACGCATTAGACAGACAGGAAAATAGAAAGTCAACTCCCGCAGAACACTAATAGTCAAGCCCTCCTCGTCATCCGATGTCATCATTCTCTGAACACGCCACCATGGAACAACCCACCTGATCACAGCTTCTCCACTCGCAAAGTATCGTACCCAACTGTCTTCAGAACGTGACAAGTACGACCTTTTGCGAGTACAGTAGCTTTTGGTGTTATACGATTCCATGTTCTCAGGAGGCATAATCAAAGATAAGCGTTCCATCAACCATATCTGTCAATAGCATTGTAAGGATCTTTTTCCAAGTCGTCCAAAGCAAGCAACATCTCCCCGCAACAAAGTAAGGAGGGTGAACGACCAACCTCGCATTGTTCAACAACAGAGATAACGGAGGCAAGGCCAAAATTTTCCGACTTTTGAGGGAAGAGATAATGACAAAATAGGCAAAAAATAAGGGCTCTTCTCCTATGAGCATCACTAATTCTACCCATTGTTCTAAAGTGGTCAATTAATCTCAATAAATCGACTTCGTGGCCAAAAACAATGTCGGAAACGTTGCGTTTCTCAAGTCCCATGAAATTTTCGAAAAATTGATAAAAGAACTCTGATAAGTCAGGGGCGCAAGGAGGGTGATCCATAGGCCAACCAATAATGGCATTAATTTCTTCAGGCAATGGTGTAATTTCATTATTGTTAAAGCAAAAGGAATGAGTACGAGGATTCCAAAATTTTATGGCAGCAAGTAAAAAAGCAATATCAATTTTCACGAACCTGAACATCAGAAAAACGCTGCAATGATGGTCACGAATGTCGCCTTTGACCGTGTTGGAGAGATCACGTATCCATGAGTCTAGAGCGAAATCAACCTTGCGAGCCATGCCTAAAGAGACTTAGAGAAATAAAGTGTTTAAGGTTTGTAGTAAAACAGACAAGAGTACGGTTTTCGAGGTGCATAAGTCCCAAAAACTACGTCTGCATTTATAATGCACTGCAAAACTGAGCCGAAAATCCCTAAGCCTTGAGCGTATATACGCAGAAATGGAGCGTATATACGCTGATCTGGAGCGTATATACGCACCATAGCAGCGTATATACGCAGCTTTGCGCTGTACTGGGCTTTCCTAAATTTTTTTGGAAAGTGAGCTAACTTGCAGCGTATATACGCTACCTAGAAGCGTATATACGCAGGAGGGCAGCGTATATACGCTCCTCTGTAGCGTATATACGCTCCATACTATGCCACGTTTGTCACTTCGAATGGTCTTCACTCAATTTTGGGGTAATGTTTGCCTACTTTCAGCCATATTTGCAAGATTGGGGGGACGATTTGTTGTATTCGGCTAATGCATGGTGCTTTCACTACGACTCAAACGCATCGTAGGATTGTCATTTTTTGCTTTTTTGGGAGGAAGTCGGTACCTCCAATGCATACTAGAGTCACATGCATAAACACAAACACATACATACATGCATACACACACACACATACATACATACAAACACATACATGCATTCATACATAAGTCTCATAGCGTACAAACACATGCATTCATACATTCATACATAAGTTGCATACATAAGCTGCATATCATACAACCCGTAGTTTCAAGGCTAAGTTAGTCCTAAGTGTCCTTGGTGCACCTCCGGCTCCGACAGCGTCTCATGAGTTCATGAAGTTAGTCCGGTTACCGCACTCGAGGAAGACATTGCGGAAGGCTAGCCCATAAGCATACATTACACAAACGGCTCTAGAATAAAGTTCTAAGGCTTTTATGTAGTGAAAACTCACATACATAAGCGAAGCATCACGTGACTAAGCTTTGGAAACAAAATTTCAAAGTGTACAAACACAAATGGTCGTACCAAGTGTCATTTGCAAAGCCAACAAAGAAAACTTGGGGGCTACTTCACACATCATCTTGGGGGCTCCAGAAATTCCACAAGCATCCTTCGGGTCTATGATTTCTCCCGCTACAGAAATCCAGCACAAACATCTTTCGGGTCTACGATTTCTCCCGCTACAGAAATCCAGCACAAACATCTTTCGGGTCTACGATTTCTCCCGCTACAGAAATCCAGCACAAACATCTTTCGGGTCTACGATTTCTCCCGCTACAGAAATCCAGCACAAACATCTTTCGGGTCTACGATTTCTCCCGCTACAGAAATCCAGCACAACCATCTTTCGGGTCTTATGGTTTCTCCCGCTACAGAAATCTCAAGCAAATACATCTTTCGGGTCTTGGAAATTTCTCCCGCTACAGAAGTTCCGTTAGCATCTCTCGGGTTTTGGAATCTTCTCCCGCTCAAGAAGTTCCGCGCACTCTTCGGGTTTTGGAATTTTCTCCCGCACCAGAAATTCCGCATATACACATGACATTTTCCTCACGCCTATACGGCATTCTTCCCGAAAAGCCAAGGGGAAGGCATCTACATCACTTTCTTTCCCGAAAAGCCAAGGTCAGCCGTAGGGAAAGCTACCTGAGGAACGAGGCGCTTCCGAAGGTATTCATCACCTTATTCTTCCTGAAAAGCCAAGGTCAGCCGTAGGGAAGATCTCTGAAGGAATCAACCATTTCCGACAGAGTTGCATCATCA